>JAAGKR010012700.1:0-15803 GCA_011419295.1 Clarias macrocephalus
CTTAAGTGTTTCATTGGATTGAAATAGTGTTTTCATCCTTATCAAATAATTCTCTGTGGAAGGGGCTGAGACTTCCTGGAAGAGGCCACTTCTATAAGGATTGAAATATTGCTTTATAACTAAAAGTGATTAGTCAGAATTCTAATTGAAATGCAGCAGCCTGGCTCAATAAGGGAACAAGTGGACTCAAACCATGCTTCTTGCAGTGTCACTGCCCCCAGTGTTTCTGTTTAATTCATCACTGTTCATGCAGCAGGATCAATGTTAGTTAGTGCAATGATGTTTCAGCTTAAAGTATGCAAATGTTTCTTATCTATTTCTGGTCTTTTATTTTTTCCTCCAGCTGACACAGCCTGACATGCTCTATGTGGACTCTTGCCTGCTGCAGTACCCGGACTGGAAGGGCCATCGCTTGTGCGAAAACTATCAGTCTTATGAGAACTTTTCATGCATATTAAATTAAACCTAATCAGCATATTGGGTTTGCTGATTAAGTGAAAAATATGAATAATTGAACTTCCTTATCAGCAAAGAGCCATCATCCCTTTCATTTCAAAAGAATAAGATTATTAAGTGTACTGAATGAATTCTCATTTCCACAGCCTCAGAGAGGACGTTGCAAAGTTCCTGTCAGAACATTGTCATGCTCCAAAGCCTCTAAAAGCCGACAACGTGAGTTCCTTTTCAAGAGTTCAGCAGCATCAGCAAAATGTGCTGTTATGGTTATACTTAGAATTCAGCTTTCCCCAGAAGAAGTGACAGAGATGATGTGATGTGCATGCGTATGTGTGTGTGTGTGTGTGTGTGTGTGTGTGTGTTACTAGGTGGTTGTGATGAATGGCTGTGGCTCTATTTTTTCTGCTATAGCAGCTGTGCTTTGTGATCCTGAAGGTAAGACTCCATATGGACAGAGTTCTCTGTGTGCGAGTCACCTACATGCATACACACATGGATTATTTTACTGACTTTGATGAATTCTTGGTGTGACTGACATTTGCGTAATTGTGCGTGACTAACTTGACTAGTCTGGATGGATAATGTACTGTATAGGAAACTATTTCACATCATGTCCAGTTAAATACATATTAATTTCTTGTAAATGCAACATTGTGGACTTGGCAACTTATTTACAGTTCTGAATCAATTAACATGTTTGGATAGCACAATGTGTGGGTGAAGCGGAAGGCAACAGGCACTGGTGGTGGAGAATCCTGATGAGTGTGCCAGCCTTACATCATCCTCAATGTGGCAGTGAAAGTCTCCTCTGCCTGCTGTCATTATGACAGGGATCATCTTTGGGCAAAAATAATAAATATGCATGCACTGCTTGTTCCACTATTGTTTGCACTGAATATCAATTTTATTAGAAAAACTACATTTAATGTTCATTATTTTGTTTAAGCTTGACCTCTCTACAAGAACCAATGACAAAATGATGAATCTGAGCCCTAATCTCAGTGTTTAAGTAGACAGAAAAAGAATAGAGTAATGTTGTTTAATTATGAGTTGTTTGCTTCACCTTGTTTTTTCTCTTTCGCTGTTACACGATTGAATGACTTTGCAGTGTGGCATAGTGTTGAGAACTGTGGTTTCGCACCTCCAAGGTCGTGGGTTTCATAATATTAAAGATAATGCTAGCTGAAGTGTCTCGATCTGATATACATAAAAAGAATAAATCACACACATGGTGATGGGATTATTTTCTTATAGCAGCACATCCTGAAGTTTTTTAATCCTCTTCTACTGCAGCATTTTGCCATTTTTAGCAGTTAACATTTTCATTATTTAAGAATGGCATGTGCTATATTTTGCCCTTTTATACATTAGTTATGTTTAATGATGTGAAACATCTGGGGGAAAAAACAGTACCAGTGAATTACAAGTTTGAACACAACTTTTTAATTCTGTGGTCTTTTTTTAGATTGTTATTTCTTTCTACATTGTAAAACAATGCTAAAGGCATCCAAAATATGCAATAATCTCATTTGAACAGTTGATTATTGAGTAAAGACTTTATAACGGCTCTAATCTGAGGGCCTGTTTGTTAATTGGTGATTTTTGAGGCTGGTAACTCTATATGAACTTCTCTGAACCTCTCATCTGCAGCAGAGATAGGCTTTGGTCTTACTTTCCTGAGATGGTCTTCATGAGAGAAGTTTCATCATGATGGGTTTTGATAATACTGTTCTACCAAGAACCGTTCCAGAACAGCTGACCTTTGTGTCTTAAAATAATAAGCGACTGTTGTTAGTTAATTATCTAATTCCATATGTAATTTCATAATTAAAAAAAAAGTTTATTGTTTCAGAATGTAGAAAAGAAATCACTAAACAGAAAACACTGAATTAGAAGGTGTGTCTAAACCTTTGACTGGTACCGTATATTAGTTCCTGTAATCACTTAATATAACTGTATATATAAACTGTCGTTCCCTCAGCAAGTTCTTAAATTTAAGTTTATTACATTTTTTCTCACAAAAAGTGCAAAAGTCATAAAACAGAAAAACCACAAAGCCATCTGTCATGAAGACGGCTGTGAAGCACTGACTGTGACACTTTGGTGTGTCGCTCGCTCATGTGGTGTCACTAAGTCGGATTAAGACTGCACAGAAACATGCAGGCAATTGAACAGTAGCTCATCATATGACGTTAGCTATCATATTTCTGTATTTGCACACTCTAAACCCCATGCTCAACTGTTTTATTCTAATGCTTAACACTAATGCTTGACTATTGTTTTGCAGATGCAATCCTCATACCAACCCCTTTTTATGGCGTGATCACAGAAGATGTGGATTTGTACAGCAGTGTGAAACTCTACTGTGTTCCTCTCGAGAGTGAAGTAATAACCCAGTGTCTTTTACTCTTCTCTGTTCTTCACTGTTCTTGTTTGTGAACTGTACGATGCTTATGGTGCTTTTTTCGTCTTCAGCCCAGCCAGAATGATGATAGACCATTTCACCTCACGGCTGAAAAACTGGAGCATGCTCTCCAAAAAGCAAAGGAAGAGGTGATTGATGGAGCACAAACTTTCGCACACATTCCATACATACACATATACATACACATTTTTTTGTTTGTTTTCGCAGGGAGTGAATATAAAAGCTGTCATCCTGGTGAACCCTCACAATCCTCTGGGGGAGATCTATACCTCTGAAGAGATGATCAGTTTTCTAAACTGTGCTAAGAGGTCATTTTTTAAATGCTTACGCGAAACTGTAAATAATAAGCCTGTTGTGTCTTGTTTTTATGACGAGTAAATTGATTAAACACTTAATCTTCCAAATAGAGTACTAAAATTACTCTTTAAACATCCCCTGTGGTGAGCACTGAGACGTTATTGCTTTGAGCCCACATTAAATTTATTTTTTTTTTTTTCTGAGTGCAATTAAGCTCGCCATTGCTGTAAGGGGAATTCTGATGCTTTGGGAAATTTCATTAAGTCTGTCATTTATCCTATAATAGATAGATAAACACAGCTTGGTGTCTTCCACATGTTACATTTGTGTGTGTGTGTGTGTGTGTGTGTGTGTGTGTGTGTGTGTGTGTGTGTGTGTGTGTGTGTGTGTGTGTGTGTGTGTGCGCGCCAAAGGCATGAGCTGCATGCTGTTGTGGATGAGATCTACATGCTGTCTGTGTTTGATGGCACGTTTAACAGCGTCCTCAGTCTACAAAGGTAACAAACAATGACATTTTATTTCAGAGTTCCAAATACACACATCCACAGTTGTCTGTAATAATGCAAGCTTCTCTCTTCAGCTTACCAGACCCTCAGAGGACTCATGTGATGTGGGGCATTAGCAAGGTGAGAGAAAAACATGTTCATTTGTGTTGGTCATGTGTCATTCAATTAATATATGATTTGTCATGTAGACAATTCATACATTTATTAGCTAACCCACCAAGCAAGCTAACTTGTCTCGCTTAACCCCATGTTTTACCTGGAATCTTAATAGACAAGGCTAAAAGATAGTAATTAATGTAATGTAACTACTATACGGCAAGCTAACTGCGAGCGGCATTTGAGTCACACCGGGACTTTTGATTGTGCAGAACACAATTATGAGAGTAGAAACTCCCTTTGTTTCTCTATATATTATCCCCTGTTACACTACTCTCTTTGGGTCTTGGATCTCATTGAGGTAGAAGATTTTCTCGCTGGCACCATGATCTGACTGCCTGGTTTATATATGACACACTGGCCTCCCAAGACTTCCTTTATTGGCCAATTTATGTGGAAATTGCTTGGAGCAAGGTCAGGACTACACAATAACTTCCAACTGAGATTCTGTAATGTCCAAGTGGTGTTCGCGAATGATTATGTGCACAGTTCCCACAGTCAGATGGATGTCTTCCGCAAGTTATTCATTGATTTTCAAGGATCAGATTTTTCTACTCTCTGATTGTTCACGGGAACAACTGCAGCGGGCAGTTGTTCCCGTGAACAATCAGAGAATCACCTCGTCATTCACAGACAATACATTGAACCTTGATGTAGAATGGCTACAACAGCAGAAGGTCACATCAGCTTCTGATGAATCTGTGGCTACAGTGGACCCAGGTTCAGGCCAGGCTATTTTTTAAAGTTGTCCAGTTTTCATGAACCTACAGTTGGTGTAATGCAAACATAAAGGCAGGATATGGAACTTGCTAGCTATACGAAAACTAAACTAATCAAAGCAAGCTAAATGAAAAAAAAACTATTTGGAACATACAGTACATACTTCAACAGATGCCAGTATCACCAGCTTTAATCATACTATGAGAACTCAATATTGGTTTAGGAAAAATATTTCCCTCTTCTTTATTCATCAATAAAGGTTGCATATTGGTTTAAACCTCCCACTGTGGTCTAACTGCATTTTGTGTGTGCAGGACTTTGCCATGGCTGGTGTGCGTGTCGGTACAGTATACACTGAGAACAGCGATTTAATTGAGGCTCTTGATCAGCTGGGCGGTTTTCATGGAGTAGCAGGACCAACACAGCATCAGGTGTCTCAGCTGCTGAAGGATCGAGGTGCCATTTAGTGTCACATTCATTTATGCTCGACATTTAATGAATTGCTTGGACTCTCATCATACTTGCCAAAGCAATATTTGATCTGATGTTTCCTGTACAATTTAAAATGAGCATCATTATGATGGAACAGCAAGAGCTAAAATCATATCTTGATGTTTTCAGATTGGATGAATAAAGTGTTTCTCCCTGAGAACAGACGCAGGCTGCAGGGGGCCCACCAGTACATTTCTTCTCAGCTAAGAAAGCTCAACATTCCTTATCTCCACAGAGGTGCAGGTTTCTTTTTCTGGGCTGACCTGAGCAAGGTGAGCCCAGAACCATGGCCTTATTGGATACCTTTATGCAGACACAAATGTGGTGATAACTGTAGGATAAGGATAGCCTTACTTAGGTAGGATGCTGGTGCTGAAATGTTTGTGTGTGTGTGTGTGTGTGTGTATGTGTATGTGTATGTGTATGTGTATGTGTGTGTGTGTGTGTGTGTGTGTGTGTGTATGTGTATGTGTATGTGTATGTGTATGTGTGTGTGTGTGTTGGTGGGGTGGGCAGGTGATTATTTGGAGATAAAAATGGTTTTTATCTAGGAAGGGCACATAGACAGGGGAGAGAGAGAGAACAAAAATATATGTTCAAAAAGGAATTTAACCCTTAAGATCCTCGACTGTATTGAATATACTAATACAAATATTGATAATGATAATGATAATACAATACTAATATTGCCAAAACTCAATACCATTCATGTTCTTGATCAGAAGCATTATTCAAGCAGAATAAATGTAAACGTTTTAAATAAATGGTTAACAAAATTACTGACACACAAACTTTTTATCTGTTCACTTTTGTCTAGTAGGACAGATGTTGACAGAATTAGTGATTTTCAAAAACTATAAGAGCCACTTCAATTTTATTTTGTTTAACTCTTGTAGAAATCTGGATGTAGAAATCAGATCCCTAGGAGGAGTAACAATAAAAGTCCATGGTGCTTTAATGTGCATTTACTGTACATATTTTTCTGTGCTTCTTTAATAGTATCTAAAGGAGCGCACGTTTGCAGAGGAGCTGCGTCTATGGAGATGTTTTCTGAAACACCGGGTGTTGCTGAGCTGCGGTCAGGCCTTCAGTTGTTCTTCACCGGGGTGGTTCCGTATTGTCTTCTCTGACCAGCGCCACCGCCTTCAGCTTGGTGTGTTTGTTTACTATGTGCTGCCTTGCCATATGTCTCTAAATAGATATTTATACACTTTTAGCCATCATTCGCTATACGCCAGCTGATGTTTAAAGTGTAATGTACGTTTTTGTGATTAATGCTACTTTTGGTCTTTTCACAGGCCTAGAAAGATTCAAAGAGACTATAGAGGAAGTTCAGTGCTCCAGCATCCTGCATGACGGCGAGAACAAAAACGCAGACAAACAAGCTGACAACAGACAAACTCAGAGCAATAGGAAGACAGAGGACAAAAACAACAAAGATGATGCCAAGGACACAACAATCGAGGCCTTCAATACAGCAACAAAAGGGCATTCAGAAAGTAATGGTGCTGTGACTGAAAGCTTGTTGTTGGCTGATGAGGACATTCAGGTTAACAACGACGAAGCATTTGCTAACTCAGACAGTCTGAACTCACTAATAGGAACACTGCGACAGCAGATTCACTCTTCTGATTGGCTAGAGAAGAACAGGCCAAAACTGTCTGATGGAGAAGACCCGACACAAGCTGAGGTGTTCAAAGATCTCTTGGACAGAGCCAGGATGTAAGAGTGTCAAAAACAATTCAAATGAAAATGAAAAGGCAAGCGTGTTTCTTTCTTTCTTTCTTTCTTTCTTTCTTTCTTTCTTTCTTTCTTTATTTTTCTTTCAATTATATGAAATGCAAATAAGAGATTATAAAATTTGACAACCCATATGGGTTGTCAAACTGTTTTTATTACAAAGTTGTTTTGTTTTCTTTTCATGCAGCTCAAATGCCTAGTTTTAAAGCACATTTCGGTCTTCCAAATGTCACTGTGATGAGTTATAAAGATAATTCGAGAGCTTTAAAGAAACTGTGCAACTCATTACATGCTGCTGATTTGTGTGTGCGGAATGTACTGATGTGGAGATGCTACATCACGCTCATTAGGTAGAGATTAAGAAAGAGCTAAATCCCGCCAGTGCTGTTATTAGTAAGATATCCTTCGCAAACCGTAATGCATAACGTAAGACTGGAGATTAGACCACCGTGTCAATGACAGAACATTAAGCTAAAAGTCAGAATTTCATCTTAACATTAATCTTGCATAAGATCATATATTAATTATAATCATTTATATCATTATAAATCATTAAATTATAAAATCATTTATGGTGGATTTTTCCCATTTTGCTTCATTTCGCTCTTTTTGTTAGTGTTAAGGCATTCTTTGCAGCTTTTCTTTGTTAATATCATGATGATTGACATATAAACTCTTGACTAAATTGCCATTTTCAATAAATAAATTTAAAAAACCCTCCATTTATTTGTTTATTTGTTTATTTATTTGTCTTTGTGTGCTAAGACAGAAGTCAGTTTTAATGCTTGCGTATGAATTATTTTCTGTTCCTGAATCCTACGCACTGTACAACTGAACAACAAAGAGTAATGCTTTCAGGTGAGTTGGAAGGACATACATGGAGGTTTTTTTTTTTTTTTTTTTTCCTTTGTGCACTCGGGGGCATGGTAAGCAGTGGGCTCGTCTTTCCTGTGTAGGTTACACCATGACATCAGAGCAGCCCCTCTTCCGCCTCTGCGTTAAAAGAAAAATTGTGAGAAAGTGATCAGCAGTTGATGTACAGTATGAAAAGAATGTACATCGGGACTCTTCAGTTTACCTTTCACAAACGTAATGTTAGTTCTAAAAATTCATTTCACTTCACGAATGCAGTTTGACTCAGATGGGCTTTTGGGGGAATTTAAACAATATGTTTGTTAGTTCCCCTGTGTGTGTGTGTGTGTGTGTGTGTGTGTGTGTGTGTGTGTGTGTGTGTGTGTGTGTGTGTTGTGGCAGGGGGAGTTTCCACTGAATGGAGGCTGGGTCTCCACTGTAGGCTGAGGGAAATCTCTGGTGTCACTTTACAGTTGCATAAAAGAGGAAGTTAGAGAGATTGTGTGTGTGTGTGACGTGTGTGATGTACATTCTCCGTTTCAGTCTCAGCTTCTTCATTATTTAGGTTCGAGCTTCATCGCGGGTGACATCTCTCTTTTTACTCTTTAATAATTTCACTACAACCATTTTCAGCTGAAGGTAGGATAACTTCTTAAATGTCTTCTTTTCTTAATCAAAATGACACTTTGTTAAAAAGACACATCATCTTTATTTACACCTGGCTGTCTTGATTACAATGTTAGAAACACCGGATTAAATAGATTATACTTTATGGTGTGGTCTGGTAATCTAACCATCCTGTATCAGCCTGTAAGATGGTAAAAGTGTTTGGTGCTGTTTTATATGTCAGTATATCAGAATTATTGTACCTCCTGTTTTATTTATTTATTTATTTATTTTGGTTTGTTTTACTTTCTCTACGTGTCTACGCTATGAAGAATGAAAGGACCGGAGCTTGTAGATTCGATGAGTCGCTTTCGGTTTGCTGAATCGTGTCTGGGTTTAATGGGCTGCATATGCATCAGTTATGCCGTCTGGACCCCTGACTGGTTGGATGGAAAAGGACTGTGGTCCAGTGGAAACGAGTCCAATCTTATAGACAGCTGGACACGAGGGGATACAATCCACGGTGAGAGTCATTTGGTCTCGTTTCATTTTCAAGATCAACAGTTTAAAAACTAAATAGGGTTGTACTGACATTGCGTGTCATCTTTCATTGGGTGTTGCAGCTTGTTGTTCTTCATGCCTTTAGAGACAATGCTGCATTTAATAGTGTTATAAGTATATGGCGTGTGTAATTCGGAACAAACTTGTAAGAGTATGCAAAGCATAAAATTCCACATCACCAGTCAAGGCAGAGCAATTTCATTTTGACGCGCAGGTGTGGGCTTGTTCAACTATGAATGAACAAGATACACATCCTAGGGCAAAAAAAAGATGTGCTGTCTCATTAAGATAGGCTTCATTATTGTGAAAAGTCATGGTTGACTTCCTTGTGGCAGGACACCATAACAATTTGACATTCTAATCATGCCTAGGTGTTTCAATATACCGTAGGTCCGAGCTTGCATTAACCTGTTAATACTTGCACCCTCAGCGAGGACCATCCAGTGGGGTAGCAACTTTCAAAAACATGCTGGGCTTGCTATGGAATTTCCCTTCAAGTTCAGCTACCCTTTTTCAATTTACAGTGACGATGTATGCAAATTCATTTAGTTTTGTAATGTGTTGAACTAGGAAGATATTTTAGTCACTGTTATGTAATGTTAACCAGTCAGTCATGCTTCATACACTACTTATTAAAATATGGTTCGATTACCAAGCCCACTACTTTCATTTTTAAATAATAATAAATAATAATGCATTGTAAAAAAAAACAAACATATGAATAAAAATAATCATGCCCCTGAATATCAAGAATAGGTACTAATGAACTACTGTATGCAATGGATTTTGAACAGTTATAATATTCCATTCTATTCTATTCTAAATATTTTCCTAGAACAGCTATAACGTTCATACTTTTTTTTTTCATAATAATTATAGTCACATTATATTTAAAATTTTTACTTTTTAACTATAATTTTTTACCCAAATAATACATGGTCATAATTTATCCTAAAATTGAATCCAACATCATTTTTATAATTTTGTCCTTTCAACAGCTTTACAGGCAATAACACATTCTCTGTTGCTGTTAACAGGTCTAGGACCTCACAACGTGTTTGCTGCCCTTTCTTTCCTTATGGCCGTAAGCTCGGGAATTCTGTGTCTTCTGTTTGCTTTCTGCTGGACGTCAAAGACCGTGCTCTCTTACTCCAACACACGTTCGCTGCTGATGGCAGGCCAGGCACTTTACCCCACCACCCTGCTGCTCGTCACACTGCTACCAACAGGTTAGACTTAACATGTCATGCTATTTTGCCAACAAAATTCAAATGGATATTTTTGATTACATGTCACTTAGTGGTACATGTCAAATCCTGACAAGTAACTTAAAGGTGCGTGAACATTTATAAAGACAACACGCATCAGCTGTCCTAAGTACTGCACTTGTCAGTTTTGATGTCAGGTGAATCAAGTGACAGCATCTGTGTTATCAGACAGAATTTTTGATACAGTCATCCTGCTTTCCAGACTGTGGCCATGATGGTGATGGTGTATTTCAAACATCCGAACTCTTGCCCTAATTTAATATCAGACAAATCTTACTAACTCTGTCATTACTGTGTTATGGGATTATAGATGGATAAATAAAAATTTCAGTTGTACAATAGGTATTTATGCTGAATTATCCACTAAGTACAGGAGACAACATAGTCAGTGTGCTGTGCACTGAGCTACTGACTCACTTGTCAATATTCTGACATAAATCATTCCACAAAGTGCCATAACACCATATTTCAATATAAGAACACAGCTTAACATCTTATGTCAACATGAATCTATTTTACTTCTACCATATTTACACCAGTCTTCCACACTGGGGTTTTATGTCAATTTACATTAGAAGGAATTGGATTTTTAAACTTCATGTGTGATTATGCCTTTTTTTTTTTTTTTTAAGAGAGAAATAGAATAAAACATGAATGCTGTTACAGGAAAACAATCAAAGATCGGGTGGTGTAATGTGTTACCACCCATTGTTTGTTATATATATATATATATTCTGTCTTATATTATTTCTTATCTCTTATGTTGGATTGGTCTACATGCACCAGCCGAATATGGATCAGTGAACCTTGGCTGGCCATGACCCTGTTGCCGGTTCACCGGTTTTAATTCCTTTAATTCTGACCACTGCAGCCTGGGAACATTGCACAAGAGCTGCAGTTTTGGAGTTGCTCTGACCTGGTCATCTAGCCATCACAATTTGGCCCATGTCAAAGTCACTCAAATCCTTATAGTTGCCAATTTTTTGGTAGCAACTTCAGGGCCAACGCTTCTCTAAATTAGGAAATGCCTTATATACTCACCCACTTCCAGGTGTCATTGGCATGAGATATTGTAAATGTAGCTACTGCGACCAGGCAGTATTGTATATACAGTATGGTTCAGCTTATGTACAGTAAGCACTGCCCTCTCCACATGAATGGTTTGGTATATTACTTAGGAAAATCAGTTTAGAGGAAGTAAAGCACTGCAATTTATTTAGTAATGTTTCTTTTCATCACAGCATGCCTAGATCCTTTACTGACACATTAAACAACAAAATGAGTGTTTTTTAACTGAAAAGCATAAATCTGTGTCTTTTACACACATCTCCTTCCCCAGGGTTTTTCTTTCTCCTGAGCTGGGCGATCTTCACCAGTCAACATATTGCAGATATTCGAGATGACCTGACATGCCTGGGCTCTTCCTATTGGCTGGGTGCTGTGGGCTGGGCTCTGCTGTTGGCCGTGCTGCCAGTAGTGTTCCTGGTGGAGCAGTGTGTGGTACCCGATATATTGCCAGAGCTGAAGAAGAAGCCTGAATTGTGGTGGAAGGGATTTCAGGTGGCGCACACACGCTCTTTCAGCGACAGCTACCAGCGCAGCGGTGAACACTTCAACCATAAGTTTAAGAGATACATGTCTGTGCCCTGAGGGAGACAGCGGTATCAAATAGCAGTGCTGTTTTAATATTCTCCCTGTCCAGCCACCGAAAGCCTGAGTGAGTGAGTGTGTGTGTGTGTGTGTGTAGAATCAGGTAACTAAGAGTCTTGTGTCCTTTGCACATACGGTAGGAGGCTGCCTAAGGGTTGACTCAGCTTGAAGAGACATGGGTTTTTTCATTCTGGAAACACAGAAGACTGTGGCTGAGTTATTGCACTTTGCAAAGGACCTGTCAGATGTAATAGCCTGAAGAACAAAATCATTCATATTCATTTGTAAGCAGATTTTACAAGACGGTTGCTTTCAAAGAATTTTCTTTTGAACTTTATCATGCTTATTCAGTTCCACAAAATGCTAACCTAAATACACACTACATTGAATTAGTGAAAACTTGATTTCTGACATGCAAGTCATTCAGAGTGGATTTTGCCTTTAGGTGGATAACTTTCAAACTAGGTTTATATAATTAATTCTGAACTCTAAAAGCTACCTCAAGCAGTCTAAATTCAAATTTACTCTTGTAACTGTGTTACTTTTGTTAATATTTGTGAATAATATTCCTTGCTGTATAATTGTAAGCAATGGGAGTCGCACTAGTAAGCAGGGGACATTATAGTTTAATGAGTTGTTTGTACTTTGTAAAACATGTAAAGTGTCCTTGAGCTCTGGAAAGGCGCTATAGAAATAAAAATTATTATTAAAAATTATTATTATTACTTTGGTGCTTATATTGGTAGTAATAATAATAATAATAATAATAATAATAATAATAATAATAATAACAGACAATTATTAAGTAAAGAATCCATTGAAAAAGTGTATTTTAATATATATTTTTAAATCTGGCTACATCGTAGTACGTACTGTAGTTTGACTGGCATGAATGATTTTGTGTGATACTGTAGCATGGTTTGGAAATGCCATACTGATGCCAAAGGATTTGTGGCACTAGCACCCTCATATGGTTGGTCTATATTACAACATTACATGAAACCTCTGTCCAGGGAGAAGAGGGCGTGAAAAATATCAACTATTGTTATATGTAATACGCAGATGTTTTTTTTTTGTTTGTTTGTTTTTGCTGATTCATGGTTTATTGTAGGAATTCTTTCTTTTGTAATAATAATAATAATAATAATAATAATAATAATAATAATAATACAGCTTTTTGTGATTCTAATTTTAAAAAATAAACACATATACCCAGTGTCTCCTTGCTTTTCTTAAGCTTAATAATAAAATAATTGATAATATGAAAATACAGTTATCTGGTGTGCACCAGAAAGTTTTTTTGCATTGAAAACGTGTGTCTGATTTGTGCAATTTTTCGTTTTTAATTTTTTTAAATCATAATTTATGTATTTTTTAATTTTATTTTATAGTCTTATTTAATGCCAGTGCAGGGTCTTCCTGGACAATCAGTCTGTTTAAGTGTTTTCAACTTTATGTAAAATTCTCATTACATCTGATCCAACTTATGCAATTTTAAAGAACTTTTATTTACACTTATTAAGCTTATTAAAACTTTATGTAGCTGGAAAGATAAATAAACATGGACTGGTAGGAAGGAACCCAGTCTGTCTTTGTACTGTATACTACAGATACAGTTCTCTGTGCTGGGAAAAGTAATAAAGGAAGTTGCTGATAAGCTCACCACTTTCCTTTAGACATTCACTGTAAATCAGATTTAAGTTGACAGTTTTTACCCACACACTACAGGTGAAGCAAATTATGTGTATAAAGGCTAGAATAGTTTTTACATTCCTGGCATACTGAGATCCTCTCAACAACTGAAAGATAATGCTACAAGGTCAGACAATTCTTCTTCTTCTTTTTTATTTATTTTAAAAAAATTTTTCATTTAATTTTATGAATTATTATTTACTGGCTATCACACATATGAAGAAAGCTGTGCTATTTTGCCCAAGACTGATATTTTGCCAGATGGAGGGAGGAGGAGTGATAACAAGAAAGATGAAGGCCAGAGAGAGGAAATTGCTGAGCTCATGTTTACTTTCTGATGTTGCTAGGGTGGAGAAGAATAAACTGAGCTTTGCTATGTGAATTGTGCATTACACTGGCGCAGCACTAATTAAATGACAGTTCCACCTTATTAACAGTGGCTAATGAGTTTAGTATTCAATTTGTGGCTGACCTTTTTCATTTACCAACACAAAAACACCTAATTGGCATTTGAATGGGAGTCGAATGTCCTTGAAGGTCATAGAGCAGGGTCCTTAAATGTGCAGTAAATGACAAAAAACAGCTTCCAAATGAGCATCAAAGCTACAAACCTTGTCACCACTGAAACCTCTCTTAATTCTCACGGCTTGGCCATAAAAGTGTCCTCTGTAATTTGCAGCCAGGGATCTTCTCCAGTGTATACCATAAATTCCCCAGGTCCTGTTACAACTCGAAGTGGCAAAGGAAAGTACTGTATATATATATATTACACCACTCAGCCATGAAATTACAACACTAAACATTATGCTCAGTATGACACCTTGGAGCATGACTCCACAAGGCCTCTGGGGTGTGCTGTGGTGTCTGGTACCAGGACGTTGGCAGTGGATTCTTTGGCTGCTGTGGATGGAAGGATGTGGCCTTTGTGGATCAGATGAATAGTGGTGCACTGGCTGTTCTGGTGCTTTAGTATCAAGGTCGGCATTGGCTTATCTCGGCGAGCTGTGCTGCATTTAACTTTTCTGTGGGATCGGAACAGACAGGCTGGCCTTGTGAGCTCCCCACAGGCACAACTGAGTCTTGTGTGTCCATGATCCTGTCATCAGTTTATTAACGTGTAATTGGTCATCATTGTTAATGTCTTGTGGTATGGTAATGTTTTGGCTGAATTGCCTGATATATATTTGATTAGATTAGCAATTTAGATCAAATTTTGAGCTTTAAAATATAAAATATTTAAAATATTTCAGTGTGACTGGTATAATTAACTGCTTTATTATGGGCAGAATCTGGAGCCTATCGTATTAAACTAGACATGAGACTGGAATACACCATGGATCAGATGCCAGTCAACAACAGGGTATCATATTTAAACACATTTTCACTTTCATTCGCACCTAGGTGCAATATGATTATATTGGAATTGAACAGTGAACCCTGGAGCTGTGACGAGGCCCTATAATCATCTACTAATTTAAACACAACAGATAAATTAACTACAAAAACTATAACTGATTTGACATTAGTGCACCCCACTTTAAAATACATACTATATTCCAGTATATTAGTATAGTATATTACTATATAACAGTTGCTTTTTACAAGAAAATATGCACAAATCAGAATAATCACACCGATCAGTTCTAGAACACATTGCTACATATTGTACTACGTAAGGATCAACACTTACATCTACTGAATTACTTACTACTTACTAGCTTTCCTACATGATCATGCATAAGGGGTGATTGAGTGACAGCTGGTCCATGCCTACTAATCATGCCTGGCCATTCAACCAGGTGTCTCTGTGTCCTACCACGTTTAATATAATTTAAAGTGTAATTAAGTGTAATGTTATTAACTATGACTTCATCACAATTAAGTGAACCAGTGTGTGTTTGAGTGCTTATTAAGATAAATAATATTTACATTGACGTACATTGCCAGCATGGTGTGCTGCTGTTCCCTTTTGTGACTTGCGCTAATCATGTGAAGTTTCTTATTTCTCCATTTGGTGGTGCTGGTGTAGTTTGCTTGAACACCTCTTCATGGCATGAAAAAGGATCCTTCCAGATTTCTTTCTATTTTACAGATAATGAAATCAGAGTGAGATGCTTCATACTAAAGCTGGATGTGTCGCGTATATGCTGCTTTGCATACGCAGGCGCACGCATGCATCCGTTCCTCGCCTCAAACATGAACTCAAAATACATTTTAACAAGCAGGATATGACTGCATCCTGGAATATGATTTGTGAACTGAATTCACAGGCTCAAATACACTCTCAAATCTCGAGCAGAAAATATCGAACTATAACCGTCTTCATTTTCAGCACAGCTTCTGAGATATGCTAACTGATATGCTAATGATGAGATAAGCTAA
>JAAGKR010012701.1:0-10000 GCA_011419295.1 Clarias macrocephalus
TCAGATGGTTGCATTTGTTGTCATACTCTTATCCCCAACAATTAATTTTTGTGAACACTTGAACATATCCTGGATCTGTAGTTAAAACCAGAGTAAAAAGACTCTTAAAAACATTTTAAAATTAATTAGTTCCCATGTTTGATGGAATCCACCTGGCTTATTCCAATTACACAGTGAAACAATGTTTTCTTCGCCAGGATATCAATACCCAAAAAATATGAAACAAGGCTTCGTTCCAAGGTGTCTGTCTCCAATCATATGGGAAATAAATAATAACTAGATTTACAGCATGGTTACAAGGAATAAGATCAATCGTTATTACTTGGCTGAATTACCACAGATCATCCCCAGTGAGACTAAGTGCTATAAGAATGATTAAACAGCACTCTGACTCATGTTTAATAACTATGTCTTACAGTTCATGACATCTCATGCTACGCTTTTTTTTTTTAAACAGCCAAACTTAACATGCTAAGTAGCTATGTGTTATGCATTATACGTATTTAGCTTAGACATGTTGCATATCATTCCTTAAAGTAAAAGTCAGAGATTCAACTTAATTGCGCAGAACATGCGCAATTAAGTTGAGTATATGTGTTAGGAACCTCCACCAGAGGCACTGGAAGGCGGTTGGAGCCTCCCCGTGAGGCTCGGAGACGAAGGGCGGAAACACAGGGAACTGAGTGCTTCGTCTCCGAGCCTCACGGGGAGGCTCCAACCGCCTTCCAGTGCCTCTGGTGGAGGTTCCTAACAATATGAGTATATACCTATCTTAGTATACGATAACTCTTTTTTTTTCTTTTACAAGACCATGCTCTAGTCTGAGGAATGGATTAAAAATTGATTAGAATATAGGTTTGTCCATCTTGTTACCATAATGTCCTGAATTCTCTCTCTCTTTCAGCAAATCAAGGCTCCCACTGCAGCAATGGTGCTTGCTTTTGTACTCAGTTTTCCATGTTGTTTTTTAGTTTTTTTCTCTCTGCACTGTTTAGGCACTCATTCTTTAAGTCATTCTTTTGTACTGTCTTGTATCTTCCATCCTGGTCCTGAAGCAACCTGATCTCAGTTAAAACAAGAAGCCTCACTCTCGCAAGCAATGCTGTACACAAGCTTGGTTTCTCTCCACAGGTCATGCTGTAGAGACACACAGACACCTGCCACCCATCTGCTGCACAAAGGACTCTGAGTCTAAGAGATTACAGTACTGATGCCCAGCAGCTCCACTGATGAGACCCGTCAGTGCCTGGTGAGATTCCTGTTCTGCTCTTTTGGCTGCTCAGAATGAATCTCAAAGCTCACACTTTATAAATGAGTTCTGTGAATTGTCACCTATGACACACATGAGTAAATGGAGTTATATAATAACTCTGAGAGAAAAGCCTGATAGTCCTCTCCGCTAGGTGATATATTCCCTCTTGCGAGCAATTATTCGGCTCTGTGATGAATTTACACGCTCCCCTACCTCCCCTTTCCTCCCTGGCCTCCATGCATCATCAGGAAACAGACTGTTTTGCATTCTAAAAAGTGTTTTTGTACTTTTTAAATAACTCGGCCCCGAACTCTGAGTTCTCCGACCTATTTTCGCAATCGATGAATTGACAATGTGGTTTGCCTTTGCATAACTGACTTCAGCTTAGCAACCTTGCAGGAAGATAAAAAAAACACCTTCACAATCTCTCTGTCCATCATGCATGGTTTGTTTGTAAAAACCAAGCACAGGCTTCTCACGTATGTCATGTTGTTTGTGCAAGCCAGTCAAAGGTCATCTCCAGTTTGAAATGCTTTCACAATCATTTCGCCAGGTCCTCATAGTTATATCCAGCAATGGAAAGTCTGTCAACATTATTTTGTGCTCCCCTCTATGATGGAGATGATGCATTAGAGTCAGATGTGAAAGCAAAGTGGATGAAGGTGTCAAGGTAGATGGGAATCAATTCAATCCTGAACTCCCACAAGTGCCAATGAGATTTCATAAGCAATTTGCATTTTTTTGTTCCTTTTGATGTCCTTCGTGTTGAATTGGTATGGCTGGATTTCCTTCCACTAGAGAGGCCACTGCCATAGTGAATTACTTTCATATTTGAAGACACGATGAGTGATGAAGGCTTTCGAAAATGGATCGGTTGCAAAATTATACAGGGTGAAAGATGCTTTCTACAGGTTTTGACAACTGTAGTGCTTGTACCAAATATACTTCATGTCTTTGATGTTAATTTATATATTGTGATGGTGTGCTGAAAGCCAGTGCCTCTTTACAATTGGACAGCTCTGTGCTCATACACTACAAAGAGGATCACAGAACTGACGGTACCTTGGACAGCTCCTTTGTGTAAAGTGTAAAGTGTGAGTAGTTCTTTCAATTAACACATTTATGTTTGTCTCCTGTGCCGACAGACTTGGAGAACTCTGGAAAGACATTGCCTTGGAAAATCAACCTGCATTATGTCCCCGATCGCCTCCATATCCAAGGTGCCTTCTGCTCCGCGCATCTCGTCTTGTCTCTCCTCGGCTCTCCATGCCGTGACCAAGGACTAAATCCGAAGCAAACTATGCCAGCTGAAAGCACGCCCCTGCTTTGGGTGACCACATTGAGCCACTGAGACTTGTTGACTTGAGATGGTGTGTCTGACCATTCATTACATTGAGAAGATGCTGCTGTTTGCATGTTTGTGGAACTTGGTGTCTGTTTCTCTGGGCTTGAACTGCTACACTGGTGGAAAATGTGGGCATGCTCAGCTGGACCAGCAGAATCAGATCACTGTTTGTTGGCTCCAGCCAGAGCATTTTATGCTAGAAATTGCTGAAAGGAAGAAAATAAGGCAGTGGGAATGTGACAGCCCGCTAACATATACAATACGTTTTTCACACTCAATCCACACTGGTGAAGCCACCCCACCCTACTGATCATCAGTGAGAGTTCAAGTGCATCGGGATGAATATTGTCAAGCCACTCCCAAAATCAGCAAAAGTTCATCGTGATTTGGGGAGACTACGCAACACGATACCCAGAAGCGGTGCCAATCTATAAGGCTATGTCACAGAACATCACAAATGATCTGGTGTATTTGTTTAGCCATGGAGGAATACCTGAACAAATACCCACAGGCTATGATGTGCCGTTTATGTCCAACCTAATGTTTGATATGTGTCGACTGTTGCAGATCAAGCAGTTCCACACTTCTGTGTACCACCCGCAGACAGATGGCCTCGTTGAACACTTTACTCAGATGCTGAAGTAATGCTACAAAATAATATTAACTGTGTCCTCCCCATTGTGAAACAGCATATGAAGAAAGCTCGGCTGAACAGATGAGAGCCTATGATAGGCCCGTTCCAGGAGTTCTAACCGGCGATTGCATACCCCTCATGCTTCCTAGCGCCCCCAAGGACCCTTCGTCGTTGTGGATAGAGTGGGTCCAGTAAACTACAGACTGCGACTGGAATGGATATCATGTAAATCTGTTAAAAAGGTGGATTGACCCGTTGCCACGCTTCTTAAGCTCTTGCTACTCTCTCATCTGACCACAAGTTGATGATGTGAGGAGAGGAGCTGACGCCCATGCAGCATAAAGAACTGACCAAACTCATGGATCAGTTTAATGACATGTTCTTCACCGAACCGGGGCCCACACATTTGGTACAGCATGACATTAAATGTACTGCCCGGCGCAATCGTCAGACGGTGCCATTATCGAGCCCTGGAACCCCGCTGTTGTGCCATTAACACCAAAATCAAAAGTCTCCTCTGAAATGGCATCATAGAGGAGTCCACTAGCTCTTGGTCCAGCCCCATAATGACAGTACAGAAACCAGAAGAGTTGATCCGACTTTGTAATGACTTCCCAAGGCTTAATCAGATCTCTGAGTTCGATGCATACCTGTTGCCGCAGGTGGATGATCTCATAGACTGGATGGAAATGGCCTGGTTTATTTAAACTCTAGATTTAACCAAAAACTATCTGCGGGTTGCACTCATGCCTAAGGCCTTGCATTCATGCGTAAGTGTCTTCAGCACTGAAGAGGTCCATTGGAATTACCGGACCCTCCCATTTGGCCTGTATGGCACCCCAGGCATGTTTCAGTGGCTCATGAACATTGTTCTCCACTACCACCATTGACTACGCTGCAGCCTTCTAGGACAATGTTATCATCTCTTTGTGCAGCTGGGAAATCATCTGTTCCACCTTGGGTATAAACTCACTTAATTATTAGCATTTTCTCTTCAAAAAAGGACTTCCAGAGAAGGTCCTCTGAAAAGCAAAAGTGGAGAAACCATACCAGCAATTGAAAATCCACCTCCAGAACCGCAACTGCTCGTTCCTGGTCCACATCAATGCCTCTGAGACTGGCTGCCTCTGCCTGGGCTTGGGGTGGTCCTTGCACAGGAGTTCGAAGAATATGCAGTCCTGTATGTGAATAGAAAACTTTCAAACTCACAAAAATATGCAGCGATAAAGAGGGAAGCCCTTGCCATTAAGTGGTCAATCGAGGAGCTGAAGTACTATCTAGAAGGCACTTCATCCTGCTGTGATGGCGGGCTGAAAGCCAGTGCCTCTTTACATTGGATAGCTCTGGAAAGAGTTCGCTTCGGGGAAAGCTAAGGAAATGGGCTCACTAAGAGTTTTGCCTAAGAACACAGCCATGAATAAAGAATGGTACAAAAACATCCTCCAAGAGCAGCTTCTCCCAACCAACCAAGAGCAGTTTGGTGACGAATGTCTTTTCCAGCATGATGGAGCATGTTGTCATATGGAAAAATTATAATTAAGTGGCTTGGGGAACAAAACACAGGATTTTTGGGGTATATCGTCAGAAAACTCCCCTGACCTTAATCCCATTGAGAACTTGTTGTCAAGCCTTAAGATGCAGGTGGACCAACTAAATCCCACAAATTCTCCAAGCATTGATGCGAGCATTGATGCGAGAACAGGCTGCCATCAGTCTGGATGTGACCAAGAGTTTGATTGACAGCATGCCAGGGTGAATTGCATTGGTCTTGAAAAAGATGGGTTGACACTGCAAATATTCACTCTTTGCATAAAAGTCTCTGACACTTATAAAATACTTGTAAATATGCTTCAGCAATACTGTAACATCTGACAAAAATATCTGAAAACACTGAAGCTGTAAGGTGTCCAGGCCCTGTGGATGCAAAAACAAGCCCTAAGCATCATCTCTCCACCATGACATCAGGTATGAAGGTGCTTGACATCAGGTATGAAGTGTTTCTGCTGAAATGCTGTTTGGTTTTTCGACCAAACATAGCACTGGGAATTAAGGCCAAACAACTCCACTCAGCACTCACCTGTTTGTAGGATATTATTCCGAAGTTTTGCCGTTTGGCCGGACAGTTGTGCTTTTATATTTTTTTTAGAGAGAAGAGGTTTTCTTCTGGCTACCCTTTAAAATAAACGGTACTTGTTCAGTCTTCTTCTAATTGTGATGGGCCTGTGGGGTTTGAAATGCTGTTTTTTTTTTTCACTGAACATTGCGCAGTGTTGCCTTGCGGTGAATGTGCTGGGAACGTCCACTCCTGGGAACACTGGCAACTGTCTTGAATGCTTTTCACTTGTGAATATCTTTTCTCACTGTAGAACATTAAACTCCAAATAGTTTTGATATGGTTTTATAACACTTTCCAGATTGATGTGCAGCAACAATTGCTTCCCTAAGACTATTGCTTATGTCGTTCCCTCTTGACAATGTGTTAACACACACCTGAAAGCAGATCAGAAAACCGCCAAAACCTTTTTTATAGAGATCTGCACACCTGCTACTGAACAATTTATCACGGGCTGATGATTAGTCGCACCTGACTGCACCTTACCCTCTTAAATTCTGTGGAAGTATTAAGGGGGTACTTAGCATTGGCCACATGTTTATTTCTTTTTGGCATCATTTTTAATAAATAAACAATGGCATGGTAAAACATAGTTATAGGTTGTTGTTCATCTAAGGATACATTTGCCTAATACTAAGACCCGCTATGTTTTGTATTCAAATTATTTTCAGTGGGGTAAAGGTGGTGTCCAATCCATGTGTGAAAATGATGTCTCATGTTCCCTGAATTGCTCTTTCACAATTTTAGTCAGACGAATCCTCTGTCATCTGCCCATGGCATCAGGAAAGAAAAAATCCATTGATGGAAAAAGTGGCCAGTCAGTATATTAAGGTTATTAGCTGACCTCATTAGCTGAATCTAAACCTCCTAAGATGCCCCCTAAGATTTATATGGTAATAAAAAGGTCATGTAGTCTGATGAGTCCAGATTTACTCTCTTCCAGAATGATGGGCCCCATCAGGATAAATCTGGACTCATCAACCTACATGACTTTTTTCCAATGCTCCCCAGTCTATTCTTTATGCTCCTTAGCAAGCTGAAGCCTTTTTGTTGTTGTTGGTGTTTTTTACGTTTTAGATTATATTTTGTGTTTTACAATATTGTACCCAATATTGTGTATATACAATCTGACTGCTTTGCGTTTAATTGATCTCCCATCATGCTCATTCAGGATGCTTTTCCAACCACATTTCCTTCGTGAAGATGATGATATATATAAAATCATGTCGGTTTGAAGAATTTTATTATTAAAAATATGGATTTTATCCAACTGGGATAGAGAGCTGTTCCCTGAAATGAAAGCCAGTGAATCTGAGTTTTCATTCCATTGTGCTCTCTCTCTCTCTCTCTCTCTCTCTCCCTCTCTCACACACACTTTCTCACAATAAAAAGACAAAATGCAGCAAACACTGTAAACCTGTATGAAGGTGTTTCAGGGTGCATTATGAAACGGTTGCCATGGCTACAACCTCATCTGCGTGGACGGCAAACGTACTGAACCAAATCCATAATGACAG
This sequence comes from Clarias macrocephalus, assembly GCA_011419295.1. Lineage (NCBI taxonomy): Eukaryota > Metazoa > Chordata > Actinopteri > Siluriformes > Clariidae > Clarias > Clarias macrocephalus. Next base: position 6,862 of record JAAGKR010012701.1, read on the forward strand.
GTTTGATCTTTGCGCTCCGGGCTGCTTGCACTCCTCTGACCTGACACATGTAAATCTTCTATCAATCTCATCTATCCTTGAGATGACTTATAGCTTTCTTTCTTTAATTGCCATAGGCAAGGAATGAGAAAAAGTGGTGAACTTTTGTCTTTCTCCATCATCGACGTTTGTTTGCGCCTCTTGACTGGCGTGACCTAAATCGTGAGGATGGTGTGATGAAAGTGACAAGCTTTATTAGTATAGCACAGAAGGACTCAGAGTGAGGTGTGTGTGTGTGTGTGTGTGTGTGTGTGTGTGTGTGTGTGTGTGTGTGTGTGTGTGTGTGTGTGTGTGTGTGTGTGTGTGTGAGTGAGTGAGTGAGTGAGTGAGTGAGTGAGTGAGTGAGAAAGAGAGAGAGAGAAAGAGAGAGAGAGAGCAATGAATTTTAATAAGCTTCGTCATGCAAAATGCTTGATTGATACGACAGGGAATTACAAACACCTCAGCTGTGGCAAAAAGTGGGAAAAGAGTGAGAGGTGGGAAAAAAGAAGAGGAAGAAGATCTCCATCTGGCGCTCACTCAAGTAGCATAGATTAAGGTTGAGTTAAAACAACATACCAAAGTGTCCAACTAAAAGCTCTGCCATGTTCCATCTTTTGACTGAATACACAAACAACTGCTAAATGAAAAATGATCGCAATCATTTATACATGGACCATATGCGGACTGCTGTCTTGACTTCAAAGCTGAAGCTGGCCACAGCAGGATAGACGGCTTGTCCAAAGCAGACTACAAACACAAGCAGGCTTTTATGCTTTATTTAGCCTTGCAGAGTTCAAAACGAATAGCACAGGGGAAGCTTATGGCCTGTAATCCATCTGTGGAGGAAGAAACCAAAAACACCACAGCTGCACTAATGGTTATAATTATGAGTTCCATTTGCATAGCACCTTTCACAAACCAAGGTTCTTTTACAAATACAGAATAATCGATAAACTGAGAGGTGCAAGGCGACAGTGCTAATGACTCAGCCATTGTGCTCCCTAGCTAAGATTTATATATAAAAATGGTTGTTCATTCAAAATTGCAGAAATTTAAAATTGCTTTATTAATTGTGGACAAAAATTCAGGGTTCAAGATTCAAGACATTAAAAAAATCCAAGACCATAAGACTTACTGTACCTATAATATTACTGTAGGAGATAAATTTTTGGTTACAAAAAATAAAATAAATTACCATAAGGGTCATTAATCCACCTACCAGCATGTGTACTGAGAAGTGGGAGGAAACCAGAAAACCTGGAGGAAACTCAAACAGGCATGAAGAACATGTAAAAATTTAGAAAAAAAATTAGAAGTGGCAGAAGTACACAAACTCAATACTTGGGTAAAAGTACAAGTGAGGGTGGTAAAGTGCTCGCCTTATCATCCAAAGATTATCCAGAGATTCTTGGGTGATGCTGTAGCCTTCCACATCTGGGAGCCTGAAGAGAGCTTATTGACCGAGCTCTTGCAGCGGGGTAGGATGGGAGACACTTAGCTCACGCAAATGGAAGGAGCAGATAGTGCCGTCCTCCAAGTGTGTTACACCCCCTCCAACGATGAGTGAGCAGTTCAAAAAGTGGATTCTCCTTATTGTGGTCATCTTTCATGATATTTCACCTTCCAGTCATCTTCTAGTCCCTACCATCTAGGTAGAATGTAAATTAGAGCATAATTGCTTACATTACAAAAAAAAAGTGCATGAGCAACTTGAAGATGCTGCCTTTGTGATGTAAACAGGTCTGGCCGTTTACACAAAATCTTCACCTGAATTTCAGAATGCAATCTTTCACAGTAGCATTCTGATGTTTTTTAGATGACCCCATTAAATGAAGGAGAACTATCATAACTTTGGAAATCCATGTGATGCATGATGGCTTTAAGAAGGTCATGACTTTAAGCCATAAACCTCTGAGGGCTTACTGAATAAGCTGGAGGAAACGCACATTCCCTGAAAGAGAAAGAGAAAAGGTGAACGTGAATGAGCTCTCCAGATGGGGCCATTGCAGCAGGTGTCCTGGGTCATAGCTAAAGAGCTTTGGGTTTCTCCCTTTGTCGCTACCTCAGTGCATTCTTCCATCTCATCCTTCTTCCCTGTTCCAGTTTCTCTTCTTTGCTGCACAGTGTCTGATGTATTGTAGCCAAGGTACTGTAGGGCTTCAGAGGGGACGTCTGGTTGCCTAAACATCTGCGCTGCGCCACTGCCATGGGCATTTTATCAGCGAACAGCTTCCAAATCATTTCCGATGGATGCATAACCTTGGTTTGGCTCAGTCTGATGTTTATTACATCAAAAGCACAGTTTGTTTCTGGCATATTATAAAATCATGGTTTCGTAGGCACTGGCCTGTCTGAACTTGTTTATGCCAAAGATTTCATCTTTTATTTCAATTTTATATGAAAAAAAGAAAGCATTGATGGGAAACTGTTTCTGTCCGGAAAAAAAAGCTCTATGTTCAATGTGGTCTCTTGAAACTTGTCTGCTTGTCCAACAAGCATATGTGAAGTTTTTAAAGCTATTCTTTTCTAAATTAATTATTTATAGTGTGGGATAACCTGCTGTGCAATGTCTATGTGTATGTGCAGTGGGGAAGGTTTTCTCTTATATAACCTTTAAATGCTGTTCCATGAAGACATAAAAGTTTCAAAAGTGTGTATTCTGCCTCATTGACCTGGAAGGTGGTCTAAATGAGGTTGGTGTAATGCTAAATAAGCTGAATATAGCTCATAATGGATATGCTCATGTTACAGACTGGGTACTAATGGTATTCAAACTCCATATTGCATGCTAAGTAGTTGGCCTAAATAGCGCTGGCACCAGTAGCGTACCTGCAAACTAGTTATTCTCATACTGTGCTATATAGGAAAGGACTGAAACTTTGATGATAAAAATAAATATTGTTATTTCCTCAACATAACTCAAGTTTTACAATAATTACTGCACATATAATAAGGTGGCATGGTGGGATAGTACAGTAGTTATCACTGTTGCCTCGCACCTCAAGGCATGATGGGTTTCCATCCAGGTACTCTGGTTTCCTCCAGTCCGAAGACATTCATCATTATCCACTAGGAACCGTGGACGCCAATGGTGGTTACCATTTATATTTACTCCCAT
>JAAGKR010012703.1:0-15798 GCA_011419295.1 Clarias macrocephalus
GACGGTGCTGAGGGAAAAACTCTCTGAGATGGCAATAGGAAGAAACCTTGAGAGGAACCGGACTCAACAGGGACCCCATCCTCATCTGGGTGATAACTGATAGCAGGGAACATGTTTCAAGTTTTGTGCTATTCATCAGAACTTAAAGTGAAACATCACATGCCTTGCATTTCTAAGGAGTGCTTTGCCTCCTGCCATCCATTCTACATGTTTGTATGTATTCAGATTCAGTGCTTTGCTCAATGTGTGTGTGACCTCCTATACCAAGGGACAACAGTGTTACAAGTTCACCAGAGGAAATTAGTTTAATTTTCACTATGATCAGATCCAACGCTGTCCTGTCACCTCAGGTGAAAGTTAGTCACAATAATTAAACACGAGTCTCATCACCTTCACCGAGGTGTCAGTGATGGCACGATTCGAGATGGGTGGCAAGATGCCGCCTTCTAAGTGATTGATCATTAGTCCTTCTGTTGTCTATTCAACCATTTTGCTCTCTACTTTCGTATAAGCACCATACTTTAATAAATATTTGTTCAGTTGCAGAGAACCGACTGTCAGAATAGGTTTTTCCACTTGATACCACCACTGCTGCTCTCAGCTGTTCTGGACTTTCTACTGCAGATTCCACCTGTTGCAGTCAGGCGAATACAACGCCGACATTGGGGTAAGCAATGAGGAGCCATAGTAAAACTTAAGGCTTAAATTTCAAAAACATTATTAGCTGTAGATCTATTTCATCTGACATATACACTAGCTTTGAACTGCAGGTTTCTGTTATTAATCCAGTATCGAGGCTCTGCACATATCTCAGAATCCTTCTTAACTGCTTATCGGAACACTCCTTTATCCATCTATGATGACACTGAACAATATCTGGAGCCAGATTAGTTATTTTATACTTCCATTCAACATGTTCGATCATACTGGACGTTATTGCACCTATAAAGTTGAATAGGTGCAATAGCTGGCTGACTGTCATTCAGCCAGGGGTCCTCTCAAACTACACAAGGATCACTGGCTGAAACAATACCCAAGCATTAATGAGATGGTGTAGACAATCTGAGTGTAAATGCAGAAAAGACAAACTCCATGTCTCTTTACACATATTTAGAGGTTGTTTGCATAAGTATCAGAATGTAATAAGAACTGCCAAATCTGAGTTTTTAATCTAGATTGATCCATACTAATCTTAACCGTCCTCATCCACATTTATTTGATCAGGGTGTTAAGACTTCTATTTTAACCAACAAATTCTTACATTTTTTTAATGAGAAAAATGATGGTGTGAGGCAGTTTATGTTGGGAAATGTCACTGGGCTTGTCGAAGCTTGTGTTTCTTGCTCTATCTTGGAATCTTTTAATTTTATTTCTCATAATTCACTTTCTGATAGTATAATTTCGATGAAGGCTACCTTTCGCCCCCTTGATACTGTTCAAGTCAAATTCTGTTCTAAAAGATCATTTTGATGCTATTCATCCTTGTCTCTTATCCTTATTGTAATGATTCTCTTAAGCTAGGTATAGTACCAGATGCTTTTAAAGATGCTAATATTGTGCCGCTTCTTGTGGCATCTCAGCTTGACCCCAGTGATCGTTGTAATTTTAGTAATTTCACATTTGCTATTTTTATCCAAAGTCTTAGAGAAAGTTTTCCATCAACTGCAACTGGATCATAATAATATTGATGATAAGTTTCATTCTGGGTTCAGACCAGAATGCAGAATGCAGTGCAGAAAATTCACACTGCTAAAAAGTCTCTGGTGCTCCTCAATCTTAAAGCTGCTTTTGACACTGTGGATTATGAAATCATGATTTCGCAGCTCAAAAATTATTAGGTCTACGAGGATTGTAGGTCTATTTTACTATTTACTATTTTACTATTTTATTGTAGGTCCTATCTATGAGGTCTATTTTAAATTGGTTTCGATCCTACCTTCTAAACAGGACCTTTGTTGTGAGGTTGGGTGGTGCCTCCTCCTCTTGTGCTCCCCTGTTATGGGGTTACCACAGGGCTCGGTATTTTTTACCACTAAGTTTTAACATCAATAAATACAACTTCCATTGTTACGTGGACTATACATTCCACTGAGTCTGGATGCATCTAACCCTCTGCAACCATTGGTCGATTGTTTGTCAAAAGTTAAAAGTTAAAATCTCACAACTTTTGGATCTGTGTTATAGATCTTTCCACTTTTAAAATTAAATCAAAGACTCATCTTTTCTCCCTGACTTTTAACACAGAGTAGCAATTTTACTGTTCTTGTAATCTGTTCTTGTGCAATGATTTATTTTTTATTGTTTCCTTTTAATTATTGTTGGTATTTATGTTTTTTGTTTACATTGTGAAGCACTTAGGTCAACCTGATGGTTGTTGTTTTTGTGCAATATAAATAAATTTGAAGTTGAAGGGGAAATTTTAACTGTGATGTGTTGTAATGTGAACTGTAACATGTGTAACATGTCTGTCTGAAGCAATGTGAAAAGCAGGCAGCATTTTAAATAGAACATTTGAGATACTCTTGGAGATTTACGCAACAGTACAGGACTGTTCTGACCTGACAGGAAGGATGAAATAAAATGGTCATTCTGTGCAACCGTGGTGAGCAGAACAGCATCTTAGGACACATGTCAGCCAGGAGCAGAAATCTGAAACCTTACAGACTCACCAGGAATGGACAGAAAAAGGCCGGGTCATTCTTTCTTTCTTTCTTTCTTTGAGTTAGTGTGGATCCATAATAGCCTCAGATTCCTGTTCCTGCCTGACAGGAGAGGAACCTTCTGTTTTATATGCCATCCACTTTAATGTTCAATGTTTTGTGCATGCTGAGATGCTTTTCTGTTTTAAAAATTTATTATTTGAGTGCATTTCTTTTGATCTCCCTCATCATCACGTGTTTCCAGCCACAGTTTTGTGTTTTGCACAGTAATCTAATTAATCTATTATTTCACAATTTTAAATGATAAAATATAAAATTTGGAAAAATGACACAAGATGGAATGTCTTTATACAGAATATCAGCACGGCTCTACAGTTCTATACAAAAGAAATTAAGACAGTAAGCGACTGTTTTGAACTAGGAAGTGGTATGTGTGTATTGTGTGATGAACACAGATGTGCGTAGTGACACAATGAGTGAAAAGTCTCAGTGCAGGTTTGGAGTGGCACACTGACTCACATTAGCTCTGGTGAGTCCCCCTCCCCCCTGCCCCCCCGGCCACCCCCACATTAGCTCTGTGTAACACCCCCACCCTCAACCCCCGGCCACCCAACATTAGACATATAGAATAACATAAGAATACAGACATGAACTTTGATGATTTTATTTTGCTTTTCTGTTAGATGTGTGTAATATTTTTTATTTAAGCAATATAAGGACATTTTACTAGTTCCTGCCTAAATTAATTTAACATTTGTAATACACAAAAAGAATAAAAAATCTCGCACAGTACAGTTCCTGTCGGATTACATGGTTATAATTTCAAGCCTTAGGCTGACTCTTTCTTGGAGTTTTTGATTGCAGAGTACACCTGGTCCATGACAGGAAGTGGCCCGTCATAGTTGTTGGTTTCGATAGACTTCAGTTGGTCCTGATAAGTTTTGGGTAAGTCGTTCTGCTCAGCTCCCATCGTTATCACCTGAAACATCAAACACAGAGACGAGCAGACTTCAGTGTGAAAGCAGATAGAATTTCCCTCCATATAAAATCATAAATAATATTTTATTGTAATAGAAATAAAGCTAAAAATGGTGTTATGTCATGGCGTTATATTCGTGCCACACAGAAAAGAGATGTTGCATGCGGTTATCATGGAAACCACAGAGGAGTTCTGTGAATAGAAACACATTTGTGAAATGTAAGCTTTCTAGTAAATAAAATTTCTATGGGCTGGGTTGTGTGCATTACAAAAATTGTCATTTGGAGACACGATAATCACTTAAATAAATAAATGCCCGTCCCCTCATGGTCCTAATACCCACCAGTTCCTATATATTTATGTGTGTATACAGTGGAACCTTGGATTGCGAGTAACGCAAGACGAGCAAAGATTTGTAATAAATTTTGACTTGGAAAACAATCTAAGTCTTGGATTACGAGTACCGAGTATCATGTATCACACATGCGCTTCTTGTTTTGACGCCGTTTGTTTGTGATCACAACTGAGCCAACTTTTTGGGATAATCGTCTCCCCTGCTGGGTCTTAGTGCTCGTCTCTTACTGGTATAGTCAACATTAGTACATGCGTGTACTGTAACACTGTGACCACGTGTGTGCGCATTCCGTTAATCTGCGCTCAGTCGAGTGTCATTAGAGAGATTTCTTTGTTTCCTGTAAAAACTGTATTTGTTGTGTGTGATGTGAAACTTAAAAAGCAGGAGAGGAGAGGGGCTAATTCCACAAACACACACATTCACGGAATCTGTGAATTCATATATTCGTATATTGTTTCACGCTTATCTCTCTGGATTTATTATTACTTTTTTTTAAAGGTAAAGTGCAGGTTAATTTGTTTTATTTTAACCATATATTTTATATTAATTATTTTTATGTATTTATTTTTTTGGGCTGTGGAACAAATAATTTGTGTTTCCATTATTTCTTATGGGAGTGTTTTGATGTATGAGATCGCTTCTGGAACGGTGCACCACGCTGGAGTGGTGCACTATTCCACCCTTAAAACCCTTAACCCCTAAACCCTTACCCCTTAACCCCTAACCCTTTTGCTGAGTGTGAATGTTTCAGGGAGGTGTTTGTTACCTTCAGGTATTGTGGAGACGGTGGTGCCTCAACTCTGTTGCTCATGATGTAGCTGCGACAGGTGAGTGTTTTACCCTGACTCAGCACATCGACATACACAGGGGAATACACACCTGATTTCACACCCTCCTGTCTGCAGACAGACACACACACCAGACTAGACAATACACACCTGACCTGATCCTTTCACACATGCACACGCACACACACACACACACACACACACACACACACACACACACACACACAAATAGACAGTGTACCTGTCCAGGCTGGTGCTATGTGCAGTCTTAATTCTCCACACCACGCCCCACACAGTGTCTCCTTTACTTGGCTCAATTGAAGCCACGCCCCCTCGCCAACGTTTACTAACCACACCCTGATGATTTCCAAACACCAACTTGTAATCCTGAACAAAAGAGAATAATCAGTGTGTGTTTGTGTATGTATGTATGTATGTGTGTGTGTGTGTGTGTGTGTGTGTGTGTGTGTGTGTGTGTGTGTGTATGAATACCTGAAGCTTTGCTACACTCTGCATTGTGGCTGAAGGGTTCCTCAATTGCAGTCTCTCCTTCAGCAGGTTGCTGCCGTACGCAAAGTACGGAAACGTCTTAGGTTCTTTCTTTTTCTTTGTGGATGTACCTGTGTGTATGTGCACACGTGTGTGTGTGTGTATGTGTGTGAGAGAGAGAGAGAGAGAGAGAGAGATGAACCGTGCGGTCTCTCACTGAGCCTATGCTCCAAGATAATCAAAGAAGATTTCCCTCTAGTGTCCACAGCAGAAAGCTGCACCGTAACAGAAGAGCTGAGATGTACAGTATGTGGAGCTGAATGTCAATATTCTTACAGAAACTCAGGACCTAGTGTGTGGTTTTATTCTGCACATCTGCACACTGACCCTGACATCATCAAGTACACAGTGTTTATAGCCTTACAACTGCCATGGTGTTACATCTTCCTCATTCTTTTTTGTTTCTTTCTTCTTTCTTTTTTTCTTTTATCCCTCCATCACCCCAGCTCTCTGCATGTACTGTTTCTCAGTGCAGGAAACTTTTCTTTGTGCAATCACATACCAAAGGTGAACATACATCCTGCTTACTTTACTAGTTAGTGTACAGGGAGTGCACAGCTTTCCTCTACTCATTATTCTAGTATTGGACAGAGCCTGGAGCACATTCCAAGCCAGATTCACAGAGTTGCCCTCGATTTTGCCTTTTATTCGAAATCACCAATGTTATGAAGACACAACGTGTTATTCTTACATTCTGTTATAAACATTAATAAAGCCTTTCTCTTAGTGACAAAGAAAATACAATTTTCACTAAATAGGTGTAGTAACATAGCACAAAAAGAAAAACCACTGCAACACACACATACACACACACACACACACACACACACACACACACACACAGGTTACTCACCAGCAGTGAAGACCATACTGAGCACCGCTGCCATTAAAATGATATATGATGTAGATATAAACGACATCGTCTCAGCTGTGAACTGAGGGTCGGTGAGTCTGTTTGTGCTGCTGGTTCTGAACACAACCCCCCCCCCCCCACCCCGACTCCACCCCCATCCCCCAGCCAGGCCTGCATTTCTGAGGATTATCACTGTGTTTTTGTTCCTGTACTTGTCAGAACAGAACATGACTTGTTGGGGAGTGTACACTGGGTAGATTGCGGACAACAGCCAATAAAAATAGAAGTCTGTGTGTGTGTGTGTGTGTGTGTGTGTGTGGTGTGTTGGGGGATTAGAAGGTGTTTAGACGTACTCTACAATGCAGATGAGATCATGCTGTCAGCTTCCTGTAGGTACTGAAACTTTTTTTGTGGGTTTTCAGAGTAGAAGAATTTTCATCTGTTACGCAATAATCACCCACATCTTATTTGAATAGTAATTTGACAAATATGAAATTTAATTTATTTGAGGATTTGATGTTTTTTATTCTTGAAACCTTTAATGGTATCATGATTTTTACCCAGGCGACTGAACATTTAGGGTCAACATTTCATTATAGCTTAGATAATGTAGCTCCAGTTAAAAGGAAATTGATTAGAGATGTGTCCAAGAAGAGTGTCCAAGAAGGAAGAATACTCTGAACTGCTGTTTGGTGCATAAGCACAGACAACAGTGAGAGTCTTCCCCCCCCCCATGGCCTTCAGGTGCAGAGAGGTGACCCTCTCATCCACTGGGGTAAACTCCAATGTCACCTCACACCCTGGGCAACTCCGAAGAAGAACAAAGTCCAACCCTATCCAGGAGTACGGATCCAGAGTCGAGGCTGTGTGTCGAGGTAAGCCAGATCTAACTGATAACGCTCCACCTACCCGCACAAGCTCCGGCTCCTTCCCCCACAGAGAAGTAACGTTCCACGTCCCTAGAGCCAGCTTCTGCCGCCCGGTCTGATCCGTCGAGGCCCTTGACCATCACTGCTACCCAAATAGCAGTGCACCTAACCTCATCGGTTCCTCTTCCAGGTGGTGGGTCCATGAGATGGGGGAGAATATGTGTCTACATTGCTCTTTCGGGTGTGCCGCCGTGAAGAACAAAGTCCAACCCTATCCAGGAGTACGGATCCAGAGTCGAGGCTGTGTGTCGAGGTAAGCCAGATCTAACTGATAACGCTCCACCTACCCGCACAAGCTCCGGCTCCTTCCCCCACAGAGAAGTAACGTTCCATGTCCCTAGAGCCAGCTTCTGCCGCCCGGTCTGATCCGTCGAGGCCCTTGACCATCACTGCTACCCAAATAGCAGTGCACCCTACCCCAACACCCACTGGAAACAAGTCTGACGAAAAGAGAGTTGAGCCAAAAGGCAAAGCTCTCAATCTACCTGTCGATCTTCGTTCCAATCCTCACCTATGGCCATGAGCGTTGGGTCATGACCTAAAGGACAAGATCGTGAATACAAGCGGCCGGAATGGGGTTTCTCAGAAGGGTAGCTGGCTTTTCTCTTAGAGATAGGATGAGAAGCTCAGTCATCGGTGAGAAGCTCGGAGTAGAGCCGCTACTCCTTTGTGTGGAAAGGAGTCAGTTGAGGTGGTTCGGGCATCTAGTAAGGATGTCACCAGGACGCCTTCCTAGGGGAATGTTCTTGGCACGTCTAGCTGGGAGGAGACCACGGGGCAGACCAAGGCCGAGGTGCAGAGACTATATCTCCACACTGGCCTGGGACACCTCGGGATTCCCCAGTCAGAGTTAACTGATGTGGCTGGGGAAAGGGAAGTTTGGGGTTCCCTGCTGGAACTGCTACCCGTGTGACCTGATTTTGGATATGCGGTTGAAGATGGATGGATGATGGATGGAGAGATAAGAAACTCGCTCCCTGGTATAATGATCACACGCACTTTAAAACAAACCGCTCGAAAATTAGAACATAAATGGCATCAAACTAAATTGTTAGTATTTCAAATAGCTTGGAAGGAGAAGCATCCTGAACTATAGAAAAGCTCTCAGTGATGCTGGATCAACGTATCTCTCCACTCTTATAGAAAATAACAAAAATAATCCTAGATTTTTATTTAATACCGTAGCTAAATTACCTACAAACAAGACCACTGCAAAAATCTCCACAACAAAATACAGTAGTGAAGACTTCATGAACTTTTTCAATAAATATTAAATAAAAATCGTAAATATTAGGCAAAAAATTCAGGCTTTGAAACCAGACAATTTAAGTGCAACAGATGATAAACTAACCACATCAGAACTTAGAATACTTTACTCCCCTTGAAGCGAGAGAATTAATCTCATCTCTTCTTCAAAATCGTCAACCTGTATATTAGATCCTATACCGACACATTTTCTAATTTTCACAGATGTGCCAGAAATGACAGAACTCCTGTTGAAAATAATTAATTCTTCACTCAGCATTGGGCATGTTCCAAAATCTTTTAAATTAGCAGTTAATTAAGAAATCTGACCTCGACCCCTGTCATCTGTCCAATTACAGGCTGACATCAAACCTCTATATCTACAGTAGGTAGGAGACCAGTATGCGCCTTGCTTTCACACTCACCGGTGCAACAGGACGACAGCGACAGATTTAAATGAGTCGCCTTTTAAAGTCATCCCTGAAATGACCAACAGGTGGCGGAAAGGGACATTTTGCAAGGAAGCTGCAATTGACGCCGTATCTAATACTAAGCAGACGTAACCAAAGTCCAAAAAAAATATTATAACGAAGAAATAATAGTGATGGTAATTTTCACATCCAAGTGGAACAACAAACATGAAAAATCAGAGCCAGAGCTATTGAGATTTACTGTACAATAATAATAATAATAAAAAAAAGAAACAGGCAAAAAAACAGGCAAACTTTTATGTAGCCAATTATTATTTCATTAAGAACAGAATTTGTTACAGCTAAAGACATCACACTTTAAGTATAGAAATAACAACAAAAAAAAAAATAGAGCAAAACTTTCAGAATAGAAAATTAGATTAAATCAAATATTTTAAATATTTAGCAGCAAATGATAATAAAAAAAAATGACAAATGAAGTTTTAGAACAGGAAAAAATGTAATATATCCAAAAAAATGTTTAGTAATGAACATAGACGTCGGTGTGCAACAGTAACCCTCGGTGAGCGTAGTAATTCGGTCACTCGATCCTTCGCCCGCTTGCTAACAGCTATTCAAGAAGGGAAACTTCTCGGCAACTGTCACCGTTAAAAATTACTTTAAGTTCCGTTTGCCTCTCGAACCATCCCAGTTTGTTGTTGATGCCTATTCTTCATAGTCAGCCTGTGGTACCACGGTGCGGAACAGCAAGCAACCAAGCCGATCAACAGCGACTCGAGAAGCTCCGCAGTGGGAGGAGTTAGTGGGAGGTTGCGATGGCTCTCTGCATCTCAGCTAGCAGTACCCCGGGTCAGTGTACGACAGTTTTGGGTTGGGGTGTGTACACAGTGCAATCGTGTTCTCAGAGCTTCTGTTAACAGTGTCTGAACCTCAACAAGTGCTCTGTGGGTCTTTTGCAGATCATTAAGTGCAGCCTTCGCTTCTGCGTGTGCCACTTTGCAGACTTGCAACTCGCTGCTAAGGGCCTCCATTTCTTCAACATGTGCGTTGCGGACTCGCATCTTGGCCTCCATCTCTTCTAACTGAGTCACCTTGAAGACACGCAGCTGCTGTTTCAGCGCCTTAATCTTTGCACCGCGTTTCACCAGCGCAGCCCTCATGTCCACTCTTGTGTTCACACACTCCGCTGTATAGGGTAGCTGCCTATATTAGGATAAAGTATATGTGCTAATACAAATCTGCATGAGATTACGTATAGCGAGTCAACTCAGTTTTTTTCCACCACTTTTTTTCTTTATTTAGAGAAAATAATGTGCTGCCTTAAGATTCATTTCCAGACTGGTCAACTGAAAATCTGTAAAGTCATTTTTCACAGATAACACTAGCGATTTATTGTCTTTTGCCTTTGTATGCCAGCATATATACAATGTATAAATACACTTTAAGCAAGTTATGACTTTTTTCTGCACCATGAGCTTCTTTGTTGCAGCTGTAGCCTTTGCCCTACTTTCTGTTAATGGTTGAAGGAGAAAGACTCTGTTTTCCAAAGATTTCTAGACATAGTTTAATGATTAAAACACCATAGGTAATACTATAAAAATGGTAAAATATTGTTTAATCGATCACCCAAGGTTTATTCGGTTTTGCTACCTTCTTTGGGCTCCAGTTATCTTCCTTGTGCTCCTGCAGCGCATCACGCTATAAAATGAAGACGAGTTCATCTTGACCTGGCGAAGCTGTAAAAGTATTTTGTTGTAGATAAAGTTAGACGGCAAGATTGAGAGATATAGTGCCATTTTAAGAGATTTTCTGCCATTGTTATATAACTAGGTAATGGAATATAGGAAGGAGCTGAACAAGTGTAAATTTAAAGCAAGAAAATCATACGTACAGTAGGTGATCAGACACGACATACCGAGCCTATTCAAACATTTTATACTTTAAGGTGACATTAAATGAAATGTAATTTTTATTTGTCTAGTGTTCTACTTCAATGTAGTGAAGAAATGCTGCACAAGGATGATAAACGGTTTCCTAAAAAAAATTCAGAATAAACTTCAGACTTGACTACAGGTGAAAATAACAATCAGCACCATTAGAAGGACCATAAAGAAACTTGGATGGAATTTGGCAAAGCCTGGTAAGCGACTATACAGTGATATTTATAGTGACTATAAATTAAATTCGACCAATGTATTATTTATTTATTTGTTTGTTTGCTTAAATGTTTGTTTGTTTGTTATACTTTTCGCTGATTACTGACATCAATGTATTTACTTATTTTTTGCTTATTTGTTTGTTTACCACAGACTCTATGATTCGGGACAACAACAAGGTCCTGCGTCTTAGCCAAGTTCAGCAGTGGATGGCGGTCAAAAAGACCTTTGATAATGTAATCTTTGCTGACGAAACAACTGTGGCTTTGGAGCATTTTGCACTGATGTGCTACAAAAAGGAGGGTCGGCACGTGGCGAAACACAAGTCCAAACATTCCATAAAACTTCATGTTTAGGGGGCCCTATCATGGCAAAGACCGGGACCAATAGTTGTCTTTGAAGGTTAGATCTATATAATATATCTAGACCATATAATACAGCATTTATTTTATAGTTTATTAATATGACTGAATTTTGTCTTACAACTAATTTACCAACATTATTACCAGGAGAGCATAAAATCTGTGTTGGCGCCATATATTCAACGACGCTCATCACTTCTTTCAAGGTAAAATTAAATAACGAGTTTGTGATATTTTATAATTTCTGTTAGTGGAATTACACTGTATTTGATAATGCTTCACTTTGTTTATACTAGAGACAATGACCCAAAACACACAGCTGCAAGACAGTGTATTGCTGAGCCTGAGGGATCAACTGGGTGAAAACACCAGCCGTAAGCTTCTTACACCCTGTGCTCTGTTATTTTACTGTAGGTTAACTTAAACTTAATGAAATGTGCACATGACAGTTTCCTCTAATTGTATTCTTTTTATTTCCATGCAGGTCTCCAGATCTCAATCCGATCAAATTGGTTTGGTACATGCGAGTGTACACGAGTTCGTCAGACGTGAGGCTAAGCCAAGGAACAAAGATGAGCTTCTTCAGGCCAATGTGACTATCTGGGTTACCCTAGGGGAGGGCGCTTGACTAACCCTGCGTTCACACCGAATGCGGCGAGAGCGTCAAAGTTCGCTCTCGCCGCCGCGCTTCGCCGCTCTGACGTAGACCGAATGCCTTTCTTGTATTTAAAGGGGCTGCAAAGCAATCAAGCTTGTTGATCTTGTGGAGACCAAAATGTGGAAAAAAACAAGAAATTGATTGATAGAAAGAACTGTGTTGTAGAAACAAAAAGTTACAGGACTGCTTTCCGCGGAATCCGCTCAAGCGGAGGACCTTTACTTTTTTATTGGTTGCCGCTCAACCGCGTCATAGCTCATTACTATAAAGTTGAGCTGATTTCAACTCTCTTCGCTGCTCTCACTGCGCCGTGCTGCGCCGCCCTTCGGCGCCGGCTCCCATTGAAAACTAATGACTTCCTGCCGTTTTGACGCTCTCGCCGCGTTCGTTGTGAACGCAGGGTAAAACTGCCTGCAATAACTAGATCAATCATCTTCAAAAGGTTTTGCAGACGGTGGTACAGCGCAACGGGGGAGCTACTGGAATGTAAAAATGTACATTATTTAAATGTTTTTATTATTTATTAAAGGAAACTATGATGATCACAACAGCCTACTGCATTTCATTCTTATCACAAAAACAAAAATTACTGATTATAATTTTCGCTGATTACTGACAGTCAGTAGCAAGTCCTGACAATGCTTGAATTTTCATTTAGTTTCAACTATTTCAGCTAATAAATCTACTTGGCTCTGAGCTCTTTTTTCCCTGGGCTATCCGGCGCAAAGCGTCACACCATATTTATGTGACCATTTTAATTTTAAGCACTGCAGTGAAACTGCAGTTTTTATCCCAGAAACTGCAGTTATCTTTTGTAATGGACAGAATCATATTTAAATACAACTGCATTGTACTTTAGTTCAACCCCCCAAGAAACACAGAGCAATTAGCACAATGTAATAGTCAGTACATTCTCTGTTGGAATTTCTCACCTTCCACTCCACCCAAGTTTGTATTTGTTCTTTTGATGTAGTTCTTAAAACCCAAAGCATTTATTTATACTGAGAAAAAAAAATCAATATGGGTCACATAAGTACAAAATAGCATAGATACATATGACCAAGTGCTCAGTGGTTGTTTGTTTCTATGACCAAAAATAATCATTATTATTTATTTTATAGCCCAACTCATCCATACTAGTGGCCAATCCTACTAGAGGCTAAACCTACTGGAAGCTAAGCCTATTAGTGGCTAAGCACTCATGTGGCTAAATATATAACTAAACATAAAAGGAGCTACACATCCAAGGAGCTATACATACAGGAACCTAAATAGGAAGTACACTACACTGGAGACACACAGAACAGTACTTACATAAGACAAGAGACAACCTAACAAGACCAGCTCAATAACTCAAAAAACAATGAACATAAATATAACAAAACCTGAGCCTTTCTTTAAAACAGAGGTTACAAACATAAATCAAATACAAACTAAAATAAATGCCCACTTGACATATATTTAATGCTCGACCCAGTTTCTCAGAACAAACAGCTTTTTATAACATCTCGAATGAGCGACCTCGGTTCAGGTAAGCTCCCTCATCACCTGACCAAGGTGCCTTCTAGGAAACTGAGTCTACAAACAAAACTTATCGGCAAACAGTGCCCTCTAGGGGTGGTCCCTTACAAACACACACAAAATATATATATACTGTATAAAGTACAGACCAAAAGTTTGGACACACCTTCTCATTCAGCGAGTTTTCTTTATTGTGTTCTTTAGCCCAAACAAGTCTCTTCTGCTTGTTGCCCGTCCTTAGCAGTGGTTTCCTAGAAGATATTCTACCAGTGGCGGCTGGTGCAAATTTTGGAGGGGGGTGCAAACAAAATTTCAATTAAACTTTTAATGCTCGCCTGTAAATAGCCATTTATCGGATGATCAAGCATCATCACTACTAGTATAAAATAAAGTCCTGACTCACATCACATCCAGTCAGCAGCTCCGCTCGCCATAAGAAGTGCTGGAAAAGACTTGTTGAGAATCACATGGTCCAATCACATGAGCCCAAATATTTAAAAACAATATTGATTCACTAAAAATAAAAGTGGGAGGGTTCGCGGCGCACAGTGCTGCGGCCGAAGGATGATTTGACAAAATCCAATCAGAGCTCAGCCTCAGGTCACATGCTTTTCGAAAACATACCTGTCTACATAGACACTCTGTAACAAACACGCTACTATTATGGGAAATAATAAATTGCCGTTAACAGAATCAGGGTTGAATAAGGACCACCAGAAAGCAATTTTTACGTAATCAAAAGTGTATATACATTTATTTACAGTGTCACACCATTCACTCCCCGTGTCTTCTCACTCATACACACTCAGAGTCTGTGAGCTCTTTCTCCCACTCTCACGCAAGTCCAAAAATAAATAAGCTCGGAGATCGTCCCGCTCCGCGCCAGATGTCCTCCACGAGCGACGTCCCCTTTAATGGTGAAGGTAATCCCGGAGGAACCGCCGTCACTCGCGCCGACTCCCGGGACACACATACACACAAAACAAGAACACAACAAAAAAGAAAACCCTCCTGCATAACCACAGCAGGAGGGATGCCGTGGAATGCAAAATAAGCAAAGCCAAGTATGACATACATGCCTCGGCAGGCTTTACACAAACACATTTTTAAATCCATAAAATACTCACATGCGTGTCGGACAAGGCTATCCCGCACTCGGGTTTACAATTAGCTGCTTTAGCTTTTAGCTTTGGCTGGGGTAATGGCTGCTGTTACCTAACCCAGCCTTTCTTCTTCTTTTATTGAATTAAGGTAAATGGCTCCCACAGCGCCCCCACTGGCCAGGAGCCCGTAACTAGGGAACTGCCTGTTACACCCCCTCCCCCCCGGGAGAGGGCGTGATTTCGCTGAAAAAAGGCTTTAAATTAACTATGTGGACCATGAATGGTCCAGCCTGATTAACCAGTTGTACCTGGTAGTTGACCGTATTAAGAACCTTGATTATTTTAGCCGGTCCCTTCCATTTTGGAGCTAGTTTGGCCATGTGTGAGTCCTCCGCCCGAGACTGAGGAAAAGCACGAACCCACACATGGTCGGCCACACTGTATGTGACAGCTCGTCGCCTAAGGTTGTAGTATTTCCCCTGGCGTTCCTGGGCACGGGCCACGTTGCTCCGTACAACCTGGAACAGAGCTTCCTGACGCTCCACTGTGGAATAGGCTGGATGATCAGGTGGGATGGTTCGATGCAGCATTCTTTCCAGCGGTCCCTTTAGCTTCCGACCCAGTGCTATCTCCGCCGGGGTAAAATCAGTGCTTTCTTGCCAGGCTGTATTGATGGCGAACCGGAACTCAGGAAGCCATTGGTCCCACTGCTTGTGATTATCTTTGATGAATGCTGCGATCATGAACTTTAATGTCCGGTTAGTCCGTTCGGTGATGTTGGTCTGGGAATGGTATGCAGTGGTGAGCTTCTGGGTGACGCCCCAGTGCCGACAGATGGTGTTGAGCAGCTGGGAAGTGAACTGCGGACCCCTATAAGAAACTAGGTAAGCTGGAGTGCCCCACCGTGTGAAAATTTCTTTAGTTAAAATGTTGGCTATGTTGTGAGCCTTTGCTGTTCTTAAAGGGAACATCTCGACCCACTTGCTGCAGTAATCCACGGCCACCAGGAAGGTGCTGCTCTCATTTCTTGTAGTATAGCACATAGTCTCAGAAGAGGGCTAGTTAATCGGTGACAATCCAGAGCCAAGGCCAGGGAGCAGACAGACAGGCTAAACCAACCGTCTGCTAGCTGCATAGAGTCGTCACTCAGGGTTCATCATATTGAGACTGTGTCTGTTCCCCAAGCTAAATTTAGAAAGACTCAGAAAG
>JAAGKR010012704.1:0-2500 GCA_011419295.1 Clarias macrocephalus
CCGAATAAGTTGGCAAAACTCAAACAATTTTAAGTAATTAATTACATCAATTTTTTTTTAATAATGATGTTTCCAATTTTAAGTAAACAGGACTATCAGTTTTTGAGTTTGTTGTACTCATTCATATTATTTGTTCTTTACTTGCATTATTGAGTAGCCCAACTCTTACTACTTAATAGCAATTATCATTTTTTATAGTTGTTGCAAATCAAATAAATCCTTATTGATTTATCACTCCCGGCGATGGGTCGCCACAGCAGACGATCCGGTCCGCACACAAGCTCGGCTCAGGTTTTACACCAGACGCCCTTCCTGAAGCAACCCTCCCATTTTATCTGGGCTTGAGACAGACACACAGCAGACGAAACACCTCCCACTGAGCCACCAGTGCCCCTATTGCCCTGATGATGTCACACATAAAATCACTAGTCTGAAAGATTTTAAGTTGGTGGAACTTTAAGGTGACAGTTACTGTTACTTACTGTAAGTACTTACAGTTACTTAAACCCTAGGGCTAGGGTTAGGGTTAGGGTAACGGTTAGGGCTAACCCTAACCTTAATCCTAACCTTAGGGTTGATATTTTAAGTAACTAACCCTAATTTGTTCTGCTATCTTGAAAAGTGTCATTTCTACAAACTCATAAATACCAAAAAGTTCTAAATACTCATCAAGGTCTATTAATTTGAACTACAGTAATTGTAATTATTTAAGTTAACAGTCCTCAATTTATTAAATTAACAAATAAATATAACCTTATACATCTCACTCATTAGTTCAGGACTGGAATTTCCTACAGTCTACCTGAGCCTCCAATAAAGAACTGGCCTCGACATTAAGTTAAAGACATCAAACGTTACATTGAGCCTTCTGCCTCCTAACACACAGTATGAGTGCAGATCATCAGGGACCATCTGATCATTTTGATTTAAACACATTTTCTCACATCTCACATTTTTAAGAAATATATATTTTAAATCAAATCAAAGGGATGCAAATACTTAATAATAAACTATGCCATGGTTCATTTTTTTTTTGAGTGTGTAATCAGTTCTTTCATGCAATTTATTGATCAGGTTTAACTTTAAGCAAATACAAAAAGGACTGACAAAGTTTCATTAAATTCTATCCAGTCAGTTTTGCATGATGTGACAAAATCTGTCTGGACAGACATACATACATACATACATACATACATACAAAATTTCAGCGTCTAGTTTTGTGTCCTCCATTGTATGAAATGTAAATATATAATTGAAAGAGTGAGTTCTGACCGATGTACAGACAAAACCTCTCTTTTATTCATATAAGGTTATATTTCACAAGGCACAGCTTATGATATACTAAATATATCTAAATATACTCTAGATAATGGATAGTCCTTATGTACATCTTATGTACATTATGTCATTTGCTATTTGTAAAGAATATTTGTAACAAAGGTTTAGGCAGACTGTAACAAGCTCGTGTCCAATTTAAAACCTAATTATACTCTAGAAACTTAAATCATTTTAGAAAACCAATAACCAACTCTATATGCAAACTACAATATCTTCCTCTACAAACGAATGAAGAACGATATGAGGGACACACGTGTCCCTGGGA
The DNA here is from genome assembly GCA_011419295.1 of Clarias macrocephalus. Lineage (NCBI taxonomy): Eukaryota > Metazoa > Chordata > Actinopteri > Siluriformes > Clariidae > Clarias > Clarias macrocephalus. The sequence continues at coordinate 1,604 of JAAGKR010012704.1, forward strand.
ATACTGCTCGTGGGGGAAGAACACATCCAGAATGGGATACCGGTCTATACAAGGGCATATTTACAGCACATGTCAATTAAACATGGACAGTGTTCTGAATGAGAGTCAAAGGAAACTAATTATATGTACATAATAGTGTGTCTAGAACTATGTCTCGCTATGTTGTAAAACTCATTAAGATCTCACTTTTATCCATAAAGATCTGTTCAGTGCTGTCTGGCGGTTTCAGTCAACAGTATTACAACTGCATGTTCAGAAAAGTGGCAAAAAAAAAATCTGATATGTAAAAAAAGCTTCATAACATAAGCTTGTTTGTATATAATGTGCCAAAAAATAAAAATAATCCTATTGTTAAGTTAACAATAAATTTACATATTTTAGGGGGGGGATCTGCACGGATAAACAAAAAAATAAATCGCTTTATTATTAATTATTAATTAATTATTAGTGCTTAATTATTAATTTTTATTTCAAGGATATTGCTTATCCCAAACCTCTGAGTGGTACTGTAAGGCCATGGTTTTTGGTACATTCAGTAAAAATGTATACCTTTAATTAACACAACATGCTGTTATTCATGCATAATAATTTTTGTTTGTTTGTTTTTTAACCTTTCAAGGATAAAATATTGCTAAAGTTACTGTATTTCTATCATGTTTCCCATATATTTATTGGGGAACTTGTCCATCCTAGCTCATCCAGATGGCATGTCTTCAGGCCTCAAGGACCTTGTGATGAGGAGACTGTCCATGACTGTAGCTCAACCGGTTCCTTTAGTGAATGGATCTACAAAAAGTACAAAAGCCGTACACTGTACTGTACTGTATGTAAAACATATACACAGACATATTCGCCTGCTACAATGAGCTTGATAAAGAGGTCCATTTACCTTGTGTT
>JAAGKR010012704.1:7500-15797 GCA_011419295.1 Clarias macrocephalus
ATTGGAAGAAATGGAAAAGATTTGCAGCATATGTCTTGTTTTTTTTTGTCAATATTAACACATTAAAGCGTGTTATTAATCTAGAAATATTAACACATCATACTACCCAGCCACAGCATGTAGTGCCGGTCCCATTCGAGAGATTTTAATTTAACATTTGTTGAATGTTAATGTTTGAGATATTATAAAACCGCACAATCTGGCCAGTTTGTCATGCATTTGCAAAATTTATACTGATTTAATACAAATACAGTAAATCAAAGTATTGTAAATCAGACTACGATCTAGTGATATATATATATATATATAGTGATGTCAATCGATTTAAAATTTAAATCTAGTTAATTATCGTTCTAGTTATAGATAAACAAAATCAAATACTCACTAGTTCAAATCCATCAACCACAACGGCAGCTTTACTCCACTGAGACATATTGTATGTGCTCCAAACATGAGACTCTTTATCCTTATTAAAACATGATTCTGGGCAAGAAGACTGAAGAATCTCTCTACAAAATGACATTTTTTTATATAATGAAATTTTAGATATTTATTAAAAATGTCTTTGTACTTAGATGGCTCTGTGTGTGTGTGTGTGTGTGTGTGTGTGTGTGTGTGTGTGTGTGTGTGTGTGTGTGTGTGTGTGTGTGTGTGTGTGTGTGTCAGCCATACACCTGACCTGAGCTCCACGCCTTTAAACAGCCTTGTATCCGGATCCATCAACTTGCAGGCATAACCTACATTCACAGCTGTTTCTGTTCATTTGGATATAAAGAAATTTGCTACTTTCATACAGTGTAACTTGGGCTGAACATGTACATGTCACAGTCCTCCATTCACTGGTCAGAAATAAAGCAATAGTACACAAATACTTCCCAAGTGCATGTATAAGATCAACAAGAATCACCTGATCATGGAGAACATAAGCAGCTGGTAAGTATGAAATTACTTTAAAAATTGTATATCGCATCCGCGTTTATTTTCTCTTTTTGTTCATCGCTCCCAATTTCACATCACATTACATGTCAACACTTCAGCTCTGTCCTCTGACCCAGTATGACCCTTACAGCAAAATGTTGTCCACCCAAAACAATTTGTATGAATGGTTCAGTTCCTGTATCTGGGCCAATTCAGGTCATATCTGTATTCTCACTGCAATCGTGATACACTTGTGAGGGCTACTGAAGAAAAAAAAAGTGATGCAAAATCTTAGCAACTGCTTGACTTTGCCAAATTAAATTTTGTATCTCATTATGCACAAACGCTGAGTGTGTCAGTGATTTCTGGTCTTTAATAAGACATAGGACCAGAAAAAAAAAAAAAAAACTTTTTATGGCTGCTTGCAGCTATATTACATATTTAGTTTGTTTTATAGTTTACTACAAAAGATTTTATGTAACAGATTAAGAATCCAAAACATGCCAAGCTTGTTAGGTTTGTAAAGACAAATGATCCACTTGGGGATCTGCACATATTGATGAGTGTCACATACAAATGTCGAATACCAATCAATTGACATTCTGTACTGTAATTAGAAATTGTGTAAGAAATCAGAATACCGGTCTTATCTCCAGTCAGCACCCACACCTTTACCCCGGCACGTCGGAGGCTGACGATGGTCTCTGGGACGCCTTCCTGTAGACGGTCCTCGATGGCTGCCACCCCCAGGATCTTCAAAAATTAACCAGAAACACTTTACTTCATATATACAGTAACATCGGAACAATCCATCGTTAGCTACTCTGAACAACAATAACTTTATATAAAACTCTTACACTGCAGTCAATGCAATAGAGATCCATGAGATCGTTCAACTCAGTTCAGTTTTAGCTGTTTCGTTTTACTTTCATTTAGTTTTAGCTTTACTTTTAACAAAACACTTCCATAATGCAGCTTTAGAGAGAATGTTCAGTGTAGATCTGCAGTAGATCCGTAGGAAGCAAGTCAGAGGCAACAGTGGTAAGAAAATATTCCTTGACAAAAATCTTGAATCTTGAAGGGAAGCCGTTAATAGAGATATTAATAAGAATAAATATTTTTATTTATTTATTTAATGTAATGCTAAGCTTTTAAAAAAAATCAACTATTGTCATGATAATGCATGTTCTCAGAAAAAAACCTGAACACATTACTGGAGTGTGAAGATAGATTAGTTATTTTTACATTACACTATATGTTCTGTGAAAGTTATAATTATTGAATCAGATAAGTCAGATAAATCAAAAGTATACACCAAATAATTAAAGTCAAATAAATATATAGTTTAAGTTTTATTTTCTGAATATTTCATTCTTTTAAAATAAAGAAATAGTGTAAATTTTACTTTTACTGCAATTTCTATCCTGGTGTAACTTTTTTTGGTGTAATTTGACTTTAGTGTGGATTTGATGTAACTTACTTAAGCCTTTTTTTCTGGTCATTAGCAGTTGTACAGTACAAGCATGTCACTGAGTACAGTTGTAAATATAAAAAAGAATCATTTGAAATTTGAATAAAGGACGTGGTGTTTCTAAATCAGACCTACATTGTATATACACAGTTATAACCATAAAATATTTCATGTGTAGGTAAGATTTTTTATGTGGAGGCATCAGTTTAGGCAAATGAAACGGTTTTACCATGAGCTACATGGCGGCTTTCACAAATTATACGGCAATTGATATGAAACACGCTAAATGTATGGAGGTATTAAACATGTAATGTATGTATTAAAATGCATGTATTTACAATATTTTTTATTAAAAGTATAAAAAAATTTTCATTTTGTCTTAATAAAAATAGACCAATTGATTGCCAGACTTAATTGCGTTAATGACTTGCAAATGGTACTGACACCAAATCAGCACTGACCTGTAAATATATTGCAAGATTAAGATTCAATTTTCATACCATCAGGTCTCTTTCCATTTGGTCATGCAGCTCCTCCAGCATAGTCTCTTGGCAAGTGGTTGCCATGGCAACCTGCCGGAGTGCGTGGCTCCACTTGCTCCACTGAGCCTCACCTACAGGACGTACAGCCACGCAGAACGTCCGCAGACAGCTCTGAGCGAATACCTGCCGCCACCAACAAACATAAGATGGATCAACCCACTAGAAGACTCCTTGGCCTAGTGCACGATTATAAATAAAAGGCCTATAAGCACCAACCTCAAGCGCTTGCTTCGTGCTATCTTCATGCAGATTGGCTTTTTGCAAACGCGCTAGAATCACAGCATCCGCACCTTTGCAGTAGAGTTTTATTGCACCCTCTGGTGTTCTCACTACACAAGCACACACACACACACACACACACACAATTCTGACAATTAGATTTTAGTTCATTTAAGCACTTATGGGGTAGAAAAATCCTAAATCCATAGGTTTGCCCACTGGACAGGTAAAAATCTGATTCTAGCCTTATTCTTTGCTACTGCATTAAATAATAATCTACAATTATTTGTTTGTTTTTTTATTATTAGAGGATATTATTAGAGTAAGGACGTATGCTGAGCATCTACATTAAGATTCTTTTTTATAACTCAAGACATTCTCCTTCCATGCACTTTCGAATAATCCCAATTCACATTCAGATTTTCTTTTTTCTTTTTTTTCCTTCTTCTTCTTCTTTTTTGTTATAATATAGTTAATGCTATTTGGTTTAATGAAAGTTGCTATTTCACACAGTACATTTAACTCCACTCCATGTGCAAGAGATATTTAACGGTCCTTCCAGACGGTTGGTTTCCAAGTGACATGGACACCAAGCCCATGAACAGCTGGTTAAGACCAGACTAAAAGTCAGCAACCATAACCTGCTGTAAGCTGTATTACCACACCACACTGGGTTCGGGCCAGAGCATATTACTACACTGGACATCGCTCTTGTGTAGTAGTAGTACAGTAGCACTAAGGCTGGTTTTAGAATGTAGAAAGAACTAAAAATCAGGAAAGATCATGGATGGTGTGTCCCCATTTTTGACTGGTAGTGTGTGTATATATACAATTTCTAATTCCATAGTCTTTCCTGATTTTTATTTCTTCCTAAAGTGCGGTTCAAAGTATGCAATAATCTCCATTTACGAGTTGATATTGAGATGTTTCTGCTACTTCTGCTCTCCATAACGGATCTAATCTGAGGTGCTGGTTGTTAATTGGTGATTTCTGAAGCTGGTGACTCTAAATGAACGTCTCCTCTGCAGTAGAGGTAAGTTTTGGTCTCGCTTTCCTGGGAAGGTCTTCATGAGAGACAGTTTCTTCCTGGAGGTTGGCGGGTTTTGCAAACGCACTCGACACAATACTGTTCTTGCTTGACGATGTGGAGGTCCAGTGTTGTGGATAATGTGGCTAAGAAGTTGTAACCAATTATCATCACTCGGCGTCTGCTTGTCAAAAAGTCTCAAAAGATGAGTGTTGAGTTCCAAGTTGATAAGTTTGGCTGGTATGATGGTGTTGGCAAATGAAGGTAGAGATGTAGTTGATGAACAACATGCTGAACTCTGTGTGTGTGTGTGTGTGTGTGTGTGTGTGTGTGTGTGTGTGTGTGTGTGTGTGTGTGTGTGTGTGTGTGTGTGTGTGTGTGTGTGTTTTTTTTTTTGTTTTTTTTTTGAGAGCATTGTAAATTACCAAAGCTATGGTATCGTCCGTCAATCGATTTTTAAACAGATGAGCAGATTGGATTTGACTAGCCAGTTGAAAAACTTCATGACTGTAGAGATCGGCGCCAGAGGGCGGGAGTCATTCAACATCTAAATGCAGACACCTTTGGGACAGGGACAGTTGTTGTCTTCTTGAATCATGTGGGAATCATGGGAGCCTTGTGGAGAGATTAATGATGTTTGTGAAAACCTCCTCTAGACGCGAGTGTGAGCGTGCGCCTGGTGTGAGGGTTGAGAGTTCTGAAGGATCTGATCACATCAGGCACTGAGATGGTTAAAGCACAACTGATGCAGTCCACCAGGAGATTTCCTGCAGGGAAGGTGATGAGGTGTTTAGCTCATCAGGCAGCGAGGCAAATAGTTCATTTGCAGATTTTCCATTCCACATGCACTTGATAGCTCAACACAACCTCGTCCCTGCAGCCTGTTCTGCAGGATTAATGGTCCTCTGACACGACATTCCTACTGATATGCAGGTCCGGGTCCCTGGAGTTATAGGCTTAAGTTCAAGGCTATACATTTGGTCATGGTTTCAGCATTAACCCAGGATTTCAGGTTTGTGATGGAGGGTTTTAGAAATCTGTGGAAAGATTGTGTAAACTCTTGTGGCTCTTTTGTACAAGATCTATCCTGGTCAGACCCGCTCTGGGTATTTTGTCTCATCTCATCTGACCACAGAATATACTGCAGTCACACTTAAATTTCCAGGAGCTTCTAGCAAACTCCAGGGGCATAAAACGATTAACTGCTTGTGTGTTCTCACCCAGCACTGACATGCGCCTCCTCTTGCTGGTGAATTCCAGGAGGGCCAGCAGGTGGTACTGACGTGTGATTCCCAGCTCGCTCACTGTGAGGGATTCGCGTGTGCGAGACAGGAACACCCAGCCCAGCTCTCGAGCTGCACACACCAGAGCCTGCTCATCCGGAGACGCTGCCTGGTAATGAGGAAACCCTAGATAAAACACACAATTACCATGCTACAGTGAATAAAGTCCCTGGACACAGCGCTTTTGCTTTTAACCCGATGAAGTCAAACACATGGAAAAATAGTTTAAAAAAAAATTTTTTTTTTTAATGGACCAATTGACCAATACTGTATATATTATATATATATAATTGGTCAGAAAATTTAGGTGTACATATTCTAATTGCATGATTGATATTTTTGTTGTATCAAGTGCATTTTTTATTTCTTTTTTTGTTTTGTTTTGTTTCATTTACTATTTTCAACAATCACTTTTATTTTTAACCAAAGCACTTTCATTTTCTTTCCTAAGCAGCATTTATTTTATTCCATTTCTCTATCACAGCATTAACTGTTTGTCCACAAAATATGGACAGCAAGTAATTTTATCTATTAACAAATTGGTTGTAGGTCTACACCAGCAAGTAAAAACTATTTCCATCTAGTCAACATGACCAAGACTACAAACCTTTCTGCAACAGCCAATCATAAGTTATATTTACTGTACATGGTCTAATTCTATTCTTAAGAATCAATTGGCCTATTACGCATATGTTAAAAGATAACGGCTTTATTTCCATTACAGTTTGTTCTGTCCTGTTACACTTGTACTGTGTGTTAAACAAGATTCACGATCTTCTCCATGAGACAGAATGTTTTCCCAGGCTTAGTCTTATCTTGTCCACGGCCTCGAGTCACCAGGCTGGGTACAGGATGTTTTAAGAAACCAGTAGGGACAAAAAGAAAGAGTATACCGTACTTCCACAGTCATTAAGGGATTAATTGGCAGTCAGGTGTTACTAATGAAATGCACAATGTGAGTCAATTAGCAAGAAGTGTTCATTCCTCTATACAAGCTACTCCTCTATACAGGGTGCCACTGACCGTCACGCCACTCGGTCATGACAGTGTGACACAGTGCCAGGGCGGTGAAGAATTCCCTGCTCTCAGGGCAGCCCTTTCCCCGCAAACGGTCCACCAGCCGCTGATCAGAGAACGGCAGGCCACCACATGAAAAGCAGTTCCAGCTCAGGTCCATTGGCTGTACAGGAGAACACATGGGTTGATGTACAGTCAACTTACATACAATTTTTACAAACAAAACCATGTTTTCTAATCAATTTCAAACCCTACATTCAGTACTTTTGTGAATGGAATTCAAATGTTTGTTGCCCTGATTTGGATGTACTGTATGCTTTGGATCACTTTCTAGCTGAAAGATCTACTGTAACTACAACCCAGTTAAATCTTTGTGCCCAAGTCAATATAGTTCTTATAAAAGGAAACTTCTGGTTCTTCATGAGGAAAGCTTTATTGCTTTGAGCACAGAAGTCTGTATCTTTGTTAATGTAGACCGTGTCAGGTGACATCCCGGCAATTATACAGTATGTGGTCAGATGAACGTATCACTTTCTTCTGGAAATCCTAACAATTAGATTCCTTGCATTGGGTGTATTGGTTAATTATACACTCACTGGTCATTTCATTATGTACACCTGGTCAACTTCTTCTTAAGGCAATATCTGGTCTACCATTAACGTGGGCACAAATCAATTAATTTAATCTGCTGAAGTTTTTTAAACTGAGCATCAGGAAGAGGAGGAAAGTTCCAGGAAGGAGCTGATTTATTGGCCTAGTTGTTGGTTCCAGAAAGGCTGGTCTGGGTATTAATGAAACTCCCTTTCTATGGTTTATGATGAATGGTATAAAAAAAAGAGAAAATATCCAGTGAGGAGCAGTTCTCTGGGCGAAAATGCCTTATTCATGCCAGAGGTCAGAGGAACATGGGCAGAGTGGTTGGGCTGATAGAAAGGCAACAGGAACTAAAATAACATCTTTTTACAACTAAGGTACTGTATGCTGAAGCACATCTCTGGATGCACCACAGAAGGCCACACCAGGTGCCACGTCTGTCAGCTAAGAGCAGGAAACTGAGGCTACAATTCACATGGTCTCACCAAAATTCTACAAGAGAAGATTGGAAAAAACAATGCCTGTTCTGAGGGGTCTTGATTTCTGCTGCAGCATTCGGATGGTAGAGTCAGAATTTGGCGTAAACATGAAACGTGAAAGCATGGATCCATCCTGCCTTGTATCAATAGTTTGTTTTGGTGGTGGTGATGTAATGATGTGAGGAAGAGTTTACTTTTGGCCCCTTAGAACCAATTGAGCATGGGTTAAATGCCAAGGCCTACCTGAATAGTACTGCTGAGCATGTCTTCTCTTTATGACCAGAAATAATGTGCCATGTCACAAAGCTAAACTCATCCCAAACTGCTTTCAATTTAGCGATGTGATCACTGTACTCAAATGACCTCCACAGTCACCAGATCTCAGTTCAATAGAGCACCTTCGGGATGGGGTGGAACGGACAAATCTGCAGCAACTAAGTGATGTTATCATGTGAATATGATCAAATCTTTAAGGAACATTAAACATTTGAATAAATCTGTCTCAAAAACATCCTCCTCACCATGTGTGGGGGCAAAATATTTATATTTTAATTGTTGTAATAATATATTTTTAAATAAATTTTAATTTAATTAATATACTTTTATATCCTGTACCTGATTTATGGGGGATGGGGTAGTTATCCTAAACACATGTATAATTTAAATGGAAACTTTTTGCTTGTTTGTTTACATTTTGTTTATTAGAATGTATAGAAAATTCCAATAATTGTGATATGTGGATTTGTT
>JAAGKR010012705.1:0-15797 GCA_011419295.1 Clarias macrocephalus
TGCACATTTTCATTACTTTTATCAGGGATGTTCAGGTTTCTTTAAGAAGTCAGTTCTGATTTCTTTTTCCATCCTCCCTCTCTCTCGCTCTCTCTCTCGCTCTCTTTTCCTTGAATCTCAGAAATGCAGGCTGATTGAAACCGCTAATCAGGACCTGACAGACTTCACCAAGTGCTTGGTCCTAATGCTGGAGGAGATCAAGAAGCGACAAGTGCAGGTACGACTCACTCTCATCTAACCACGCGTCTTCATCCACAGCTCTCCACACACACACTTCAAAATCCCATCAGGACGCAGAAGCAGGTTCGTCGTCATCCTCCCTACTGCATGCACGAGTCAGCGCGCGTTTGCTATCGAATACTGCGCTTTCTAATATTCTCAGCCTTCCATCTCACAGAACATCAGAGAGCCTGAAGACGAAGTATTTCAGCGACAAGAAATACGCATGACGAGATTTTCATACATGAGGAGATAAAGAGTGTGTTTGCACCACTGCTTTCCTCATACCTTGGTGTGCCTGAGCTGTCAGATTAACATTAGTGTGGACTCGTATCCTACTCACGCTCTCATGGTGCAGGCATCTGTGCTACGTGCGTGTGTGCGTGTGTGTGTGTGTGTGTGTGTGCAAAGCTCTGGTCTTTGACAGCTCGTCTAAAAGACTTCGACCTGCTCACCATCACACTTTCACTCTAGTGCTTCCCCAGTGTATCAGACCTCAAACACCAAACACACACACACACACACACCACACACAGTATACTTGCGTAACTTTTCCTGTTTTTTTTTCCCCTCCTTTTTCTTCTTCTTCTAGCCTTACAATATTTTTTTGTGCTGCGTAAGAGAGTGAGGCCCTAAACAAATATAGATTTTCATTTGTGATTTATTATAACAGATTTTTTTGCTCGTTGCTTTTCTGTTGCTTCCTCACCTGGAATGCTTTGTATTAATTTCAAGAGAGTGTAGGTGGAAATGTTTTTGCTTTTTGTTTTGTACAATGGCAAGATTGACCATTTGCCATTGAGAGCTTATAAACTCGTTTTTAATTATGCACAACGTCTCCAATCTTCATTCAATTCTACCCTCGATGGGATGTGGATTTGGTGCGAAGGACTTCCTTGGACAGGCCATCATTAAGACCCGACAAGTCAGCAAATTCCAGGCACTACTTGAGGACCAGAGATTAAAGGGGAGGGGGTGAAAATGCGAAAGAGCGTCTGTGCGTGTCAGGATGTTTGCGTGCGTGTGTCGGTGTCAAATTATGCGCACACATAAGAGAGAAAGAATTCCACAGCGCAAGAGTTACGCTCAGTGTCAAAATAAGAGTCGCATGCGTGATACATGATGCTCGGTTTCCGATTAAAAATGTATTAAAAATCTTTGCTTGGTTTGCGGAACACTCGTAAACCACGTTACTCGCAATTCGAGGCTCCACTGTATAGGTACTCCTAGTACCAGTCAAAAGTTTAGACACACCACTCAATTCCATGGTCTTTCCTGATTTTTTTATTTATTTATTTCTACATTGTTTTGGTCTTTCACTTTGGTCTTCACGAGATACATAGTCTTGATAGGTTTTGCAAATGCACTTGACAATACTGTTTTTGCAAGAACTGATCGGGAACAGGCGACCCTCATGTCTTAAAATACCCACTGACTGTTGTTGTTGTTCCTTATTACATAATTCCATATCTATTATTTCATAGTTTTAAAATCTCCAGTAATGTTCCAGGATGTAGAACATAAATCTCAAAGAACTGTGTGTCCAGACTTTTGACTGGTCCTGTACGTCAAAGCCTCTTTAGTTTTTCAGACTCAGGTTGAAATTGTCCGAGTCGTTGGAGAAGGTCAGTCAGAAAATCGGTCGCAGCGAAGCCCAGAGGCCTCACGTCACAATTTGTAATTCAGATTTGGAGTCATTTTCCTAAATGTCAATGTAATTACCCCTCCACTGAAATGCGTACAATTTATGGGTCAGGGTCTCGTAATAGTTCGCTCCGGGGGTAAGCTTTTAGAGAGATTGGGACACAAGAGCATCAGTCACAAGGGTGGGTTCAGATGAAATAATCACAGCGCTTCTGCCAAGTTGATCATTTTCCTCTGCTCATTTCACAATCACGCACACACACACACACACACACACACACACACACACACACACACAGTGCTTTGGAACACAGTGCTTTGTAGCGCTTAACGCTCTACAGGACAGGAGCTTTAGGTTGACAAGAAAGCATCTGTTAATGCCCTGTCGTTTCTTCTTTTTGGCAGGTGGACACTATCGTTACACTGGGAGGCTTAGGAGGGCGATTCGATCAGATCATGGCTGCAGTGGAGACGCTTTTTCACTTTCAGAAGATGGCAGAGATCCCAGCGGTCGTCATTCAGGGCTCCTCTCTGGCCTGTCTGCTCCGAGAGGTAATCACTTCTTCAATCTTTGAAACCTACTTGCAAAAAAAAAAAAAAAAAAGGAGAACGGAAAAGAGTAGTTTGGCGACAGCACTCTTTTCAGCCGTGAAGGATTTCTCACTGGCGCCAGAGTCATCAGCAGAAGTCATCCAAACTGGATGGTATGTAAAGACTGAATTACATTCTCGATGAGCCCAAGGTAGCGACATTCCAGCACTGAACATCCCCACATTTGTATTAAAAAAAAAAAGTGCCAGGCATATAACCTTACAATCTGTCCTATGCTTAGTGCTCAAACTCCAACCATTTATTTTTGAAAAGGGAATATTTATAGTACAGTCGACCCTGAAATTCATGGGGTTACATTCCTAGAGCAGCTACGCAAATTGTGGATGTGATAAAAAAAACAAAAAAGCCTATTTTTATAGTTTAAATAATTAAAATGCCCCCAAAACACTTTAATTTCATTTCAAATTTAGCGTAATGCATTACCCTTAAAAAAAAAAAAAAAAAAAGAACGGAAAAGGTAAACCCATAAAAATGTATATAGTATTATATTTTATATGAAGTGAATTTACATTAATATTTATTTTACAATATTGGTTAAGTACATTGTTATTAATCGTTTATTGTTAAGATGCATGAAACATTATATATTGTCATAAAAAAATGCGAAGGATATTTGCGGTTGCCGTGATATTGCGGCAGATTCAACTATTAGTCAGGTTCTAATGGAAAATCCGCAATGAACTGAGGCTGCGAACTCGCAGGGGACGACTGTATATGCAAGAAGTCGCACAAGGTCAGCCGGTAACAGGCCGATAGGAATTGAAGCGCTAGACACGCCCCTAGATACAGGATTAATCATGAAAAAAAATTTTAATTGTTTTATTGAACAGTAAAATTGTTAATGAGAATATCACAAGAATACACGATTATATTTCTATACACGAGACATTTTCATCATGATTAACAGTTTCTTCATATGTACTGATACAGAATTCAGATCACCTGTAGGTATTTATTTATTTATCCATGCACGCTTCATCTTTCTTCTTCTTTTCCCCTCATCACATACTTTTACTCATCGAACTTTCTTCTTTTTTGTTCTGTCGCAGACGAATCATGATTGCAGTTTAAGTTTGGACAAAAGGTGGTAATTAGAGTTTACCCATGAAATATCCTGTCAGTTTCTCAGGGTCTTTGTGTGCGTGTGATCCCACACACGGTTGCGCGTTCGTGCTAATTGGGATCAGCGCACACACAGTTGAACTGTAACGTTATTCTAAGAACACTAGCACTTTTATTTGTGTTAAACAGTACGAGTTGTGCAGGCAAGCAACACTGCATTGCTGATTAAATCACACGTACCTTGTAGACAGACACACAAAAATCTATATAAATAAATACATTTTAAAAATCTCTCGACAGTTTGCTGTGCTGGAATAATTACTTGGGATGACAGTGGAACCTCGGTTCATGAACATAATTCGTTTCTAAGTTCTATTTGTAAACCGTACACAGACTTCTTTTCATTTAGAGATTCTGTGTTTTTCTATAGGAATGTAAACATAATGAATCCTTTCTCCATCACTATGAACTATATTTAACTTTTGATTTATTTTGTATAGATCACAAAATACAAAACAAAGTACGAAAAGCCTTAATTATACAAAAATAATTCAGCACTATATATCACTAATTCAGCACTATATATATAAACTGTACAGAAGAGAGCAAACACTTCTTTTTTTACATGTACTGTTCACACACCTTTCTCAGGGAGACCTACTGATATGAATGAATGAAGGAGAGGAAGATTCTATGATACCACTGTGTAATTCTCCTTCAGGGGTTTTCTATCTTTTTTTCATTTCTTGGCCTCTGGTTAGTACGTGGCAGCCGGTTTCACTAAAAATCTATCCAGAGACAGACAGTGTGTTATAGCTCTCTGTTCACCGCAGTTTTGTTCGGGTGAAACATCTTTGCAAGAGCTTTGACGTCACTCCATGTTGCAAGAAATTCTTTTATCATGTGCGCGACTGCAGCCTGAGCAAAAGCGATGACGGGCGACACACTCGTGCCTTTGTTCAGCCGATAGCGGCAGCTTGGAATGGCGATTTCTGGGTCGTGGTTTTGAGGAAGAGTTCGTGAAGAGATACATTTTCGGGTCGATCTGTTCATACTTCTCGTTCGCGTTCGTTGTCTCGTGAACTGAGATTCTACTGTATTTGATTTATACAATTTATCGTTTGGCCTTGGTGTTAAATAATCAGATCAGTAAGTTAGAACAGAGTGTGATCTTGTGGTTCAACTTATAGATGTACATTTGATTATATTATTGAGAAAGAGGAATTCAATTTAACTTCATTTTAGCGTAGCTTGACTATGCGATTAGTGCTGCAAAGAAAGACCTTGTGTGTTTTCTACTCCACCACTGAAAGCTGAGCTGATGAGCTGGATCGGGTGCGTGTCTGAGCATTAAACTGTGCTGGACTCCGGACATACAGAACCACAGCTGGTTAAATTACAGCTAAAGCTGTAGAGATTTGCCTCATTGGTTAATCTGTATGTGTTTGTTTGTTTCTCTCCCAGGGAAAGAAGCATCAGTTGTATGTGAATACGGGTTTAGAGGGTGACTGGTGCGGTTTAATCCCAGTGGGCAGCCCCTGTCTCACCAGCACATCAGGGCTCAAGTGGAACCTTGGTGAGTGAGCAAGTGTTACAAACACACACACACACACACACACACACACACACACACACACACACACACACACACACACTCTCTCTCTCTCTGTCAAACACTCACATAGACATTTTATTCCTCCTAGACCACTTCAATGGTAAACATGAACATTACAGAAAAAAAAAACCTTTACTGCACCTAATGATTACTTTTTTTTTTTAATTGTCTATCATTATTTTTTTCGATTAGTGTAAGGATTGTCACGGTTAATCTAGCACAAATTTTCAGGTTGGATAATTTATCCCTTTATTAACTTGGGTTAGGGTTAGGGTTTTTGCCTTCTATTCAAACATTAAAAATAAAAATGTTTATTTTACAAGTAAGAGACAACTTAGAAGTATGTGAGACAATGATTAATTTTTTAATTAACAGTTTCTTCATATGCATTCAGATCACCTGTAGGTATTTATTTATCCAAGCATGTGTCACCTCTCTCCTTGTTTTCCCCTCGTCATAGACGTTTAATCATCAAACTTTCTTCTCCTTCATTATGCCGCAGAAAATCATGAATCAGTTTGTTTGTTTGGTTTTTTTTTTTTTTTTACAAAAAGTTGATAATTAGAGTTTGCCCATAAAATATCCTGACAGTTTTAACCTGACAGAAAATTTTCCCACATAAAAAGTGTCAACAATTAATAAATTCAGCATCCATGTCGGACACGCATACAGTGACAGAATTTACATAGGGAAATAAAACAAACATTTTAATTAATAAAAACAAAGCTTGCACACAGCTTTGCCTCTTTATGGGACCCCACAAAATAAAAACAGTGACATTCTACTGTGTACAATATATGTACAATATTATGTACGTCCTTTCAGTAAAGCTCATGCACTTATCGCAGGGAAAAATAAGGGAACAAGTTCGTAAGTGGGATTTGTTCTTAAGTTCGACAAAGTATACGCCTTTGACACAAATATGTACAGTGTAAAGCATAGCAGTCCACTTGGCTAAATCTCAACCCGTAACTGGAATGTTCGTAAGTCGGGGACGACCTGTATTTCAAACTTTAACTCTTACGCCGCTGAGTTTTAAAAGTATATACAAGTTTGCAATTCTACAACGTGCTGGAAAGCAGAGTAGTCAGATTATCTCTGGAGAATCTTCCGTTGAGTTTTGCGTGAAATACAGCTGATAAGAGCACAGCGAGTCCCAGGCACTGACACCCACCAACACTCAGACTAAACACTCGCTCCAATACACACGTAGGCTGTTGTGTCATCGTTTTGAGGTCAAAGAGAACTGAGAACTGGCTTGTTCTGAGTCTGTATATGCGAGTGTGTGTGGGCGTGCATGCTGTGGTGAGGTGTTTTTTTTTTTTGTTTTTTTTCCAAATTTGAAATTATCACACACCAGACCTTCTGGTTCCAATTTTTGGGGATAAGGTCTCTTATTCCACCATAAGAGCGCCAGCAAAATTGGGGATGAAACTAAAAATTACGACACGTTTAAGAAAGACATCATTTTGAAAATATCCTACGTGGTGGCTTTAAGCTCCATGTTCGTGTGACCCGTCGTGTGTATTGCTTATCGTCGAATCCTTGACAGCACTACTCTTACACAAGTGTCGGCACCCCTAATTCAGGCTCCTGCTTTTGATCCTCTGTTAACCTAGAATAATCCCTCCAAATGCTTTCACCATAAAAACTGTGGAGGTTGTTCCTGTGACTCAACCATGTGCAGGAGGCGAATCAAATCCTCTGATCCTCTTCACACAATCCCACACAGGAAAAGTTTTTAAAAATGGAGCAGTTATCGACACTAAGAGATCTAAGCTTTGTGTACTTACGGGAAATTCATAGTTTGCGCCTAAGGCAGCCGTTTTTTTTTTTTTCCACTTGATCTTCAGGATTAAAAACAAATCAGCTTTGATTTTCTTTGTTAAACATCGATGTACTAACTACTGTACAGACAGTTGACATGAAACATGAAAGATTTGGAAGTATGAGTGCCGAAATCTGGTTTAAAACGTGCATATGAAATGTGCTGGGAAACGAGAACTGTTCAGGTTGTAGAAAAAGTCAGAGCGATCCGACCGAGGCTTCAAAGTGAAGAGACAGAACAAGTTCATCTGCTTTCTGTTCGTGTCTCCGTAACATTCATTCCAAGCTTTTAACTGGGACTTCTTTATTTTGTAGCTGACATCACAGATAAAAGCATTATTAGACTTAATAGACTTTGAGCTTCGTAGCACAATTTATAACATAACAAGTCTGCTTAGTTCTTTAGTCAGGTGTAAAGATAAAGACATCTGCAGTATCAGCCACTTCGCTTTCACGTTCATTCCTGAGTAATGCAGCCGTGATGGTCAAGGTTCCTGTCAGACGGTTGAATTGTGCATCTGTTCAAAAGCTCATTGTGTCTGAGATGGCAATGATGGCGACAGCCACATACAGTTCGTAGGTGGTGCATTAGGAAGGCATTTAGTAAATGTTCACTATGGAGTGTAGTGATGTAACAATTCAGCAAGAAGGCGAAAGACTTGCTGTTTTACTTCCGCGAGGCATCAAGGGCAAATAGTAAAGGTTGTCAGTAAATGGAGTCATCAGGAGAAAAGCAGTTAGAGGTAATAGCGTCCCTGGGAATGTTTGACAAGGAGTTCACAGAATGTCTAATGAGACTTTTACCATAACCTAAGAGGGAAAAAAATAAAAAAGAGAAACAGGGTAGCTGAAGATGTTTAGTGTTAATTAATTGAATGATTAGTCTATGAGAGGAACGTTTTCTCACTTCAGAACACTAATTTTATGAAGCATTGAGCAGTGAGTGGAAAAGCTAATTGAAACAATTAACCTATAAGTAGGATTGCAGGGAAATACCGGTTTCATCGTATACCGTGGTATGAAAATTGATGGCAATCATACTGTGTACGTTTGCTTATTAGCGGTATTGAAAAAAGCAACGGAACAGAAAATCTCTTCTGCAAATGCACATCTCCTGACTGACTGACTCAGTGACTCGCCCCGCACATACACATGCAGCAGAGGGGATTGCAGAAAGACGCGCATCTGATATTACGACCCTCCATGAGGTGCCGTGAAACACAAGAGTTCGTGTTGTTGAATAGTCAGTTTGTCGAAAGTATTTTAGACCACCGATGATGAGTTTTGTGACCAAGCTCTTGTTAAAATAAAGATAGCGGAAAGGGAAGCAGATCTATCTATCTATCTATCTATCTATCTACACAAATCCTCTCCATCCATCCATGCTTTGTATCGCTTATCTGGTGATAAGCGGACACCCTGGATGTCATGGCAACTAGAACTGTACAATTTAATTGATTATTCAACCTAGATAGGGCGGGCCAGCTCAATGGTTAAGGTGTAGGACTAGTGATCGGAAGGTCCCCAGCACAACCCCTAGTTCAAACCCCAGCACTGCCAAGTTGCCACTGTTGGGCCCTTGAGCGAGGCCCTTGACCTTCAACTGCTCAACATGAATAACGAGATAAAATAAGTTGCTCTGGATAAGGACGTCTGCTAAATAATTGAATTGATGGGTCAGTTTTCGATTCAGAATCGATACATACTTTTTTCAAGTATTTAAGTAAACTTTCAGATGTTATATGGTTTAGAATTCCCTAAAATATTAACTCAGCTTTTCGCAGAAAATACAAATCACTTTCGTTTTCCATAAATACCCTTGTTTTGTAAGAGTATCACTTCTTATGTTTTTCCGTTTCTGGGTGATTGGTCTCTTATCACCAAACACAGCAACCCCAAACTCCTGTATCAGAGTGTGGAGCAGATGGTTATCAGCCATGTACGAGACTTTTCAGTGTTAATTAGATATTTCAAAACCTGTAATAAAGGTTGAGACAAATCAGACAAACATAGTACTATTCTATTGAGAAAAAAAAATGGAACATCAACAGTCAGCTTAGAATGTACGTCTCCTCAATGTCTTGAGGAAACTGGAGATAACTGGATACGTACAAACTCCACACACACACAGACACACACAGACACACACACACAGACACACACACACAGACACACACACACAGACACACACACACAGACACACACACACAGACACACACACAGACACACACAGAGCCCGGTGGCAAGATTCAAACCCACAACATTGGGGATGCGAGGCAGCCGTTGAAAACGATTTGGCTCCCAAACAATGAAAGCAGACAGACAAAATTTGGCCTTGGAGTGTTTGGTGTTCAGTTCAGTTTGGTGGATATTTATTATTTGCCTTTATTCTGAATTGAAAATATTAGTCGAAATTGAAATGCACAAAAGTGTACAGAGCCCTTAAAACATGGACTGAAAACCGTCACATGGCATTAGTGTGTGTGTGTGTCTTGTTTGAATGACACTTGGTAATATACTCATGCTGTGCAGATTATTTGCTACAACCCCTGGCAAGACTTTGTAGCAAATAAACAAATCAAAAATATGACATGAAACATTTTCTGTTTATAGGTTGAACATTCTGGTTTTGTAAAACACCTGAAACAAATAAAATGTATTATTTTGTTTAATACCAGATTTTGATAAGGAAAAAAACATGGATTCAACAACGCCAGCAACCACCACAAATATTACATTAATGCTCCTCTTTTGGCTTTTTTTTTTTTTTTTGTCCTGGATTTTTTGAGATGTGGACTTCACTAATGACAACCAATATCCTCCGTCATCTGTTCTGCCATGTCTTGCCATGAGTTGACTTGCCTTTCCTCAATAAAACACTCTTAGCTCTGTGGCAAGATGCGTTATCATCCTGAAATGTGAGCTTTTTCTATTACCGGAAACGGGTCCAAAAGACTACATCTGTTTGTCTCTTCTCCTTGACATGCAACCTCATATCATGAAATGTGGAGAAACGTGCGCGTCTGAAGAAACCAGTCATCCTTATACAGTATGTCTAATTAGAAGAAGACATTCCAGAAAGTTTCAATATCATCACCTTGTCCAAAGCTGATTTATGATTCATCACTGAACACGACTTTCATCCATAATTAGTTCTGTCCATTTGTTTTTCTATTTTTAAGGCATATTTCTTTTTTTGTATGTACATCTATCCTCCTTGGTCATCCCAAGTTTTCCTTTTATAACCTTCACTTTTTTTTTTTTACTTGCACCAATATTTATAAACGGGCAATCTAGGAACAACCAACATCTTTTTTTACCTTGAATGATTTGTATAATCCTTTCCATTGTTTCAAAGCTCTCTTGGAAATCTCTTGTTAGAGCCGTGTTTTCTTTTAATTAGCCCAACAGAGCCCAAAAGTCCAACAGCTCATTAAGGTCTCAGAGCACTCGCTGTATAATAATTTGCATATTTAGTCTTGTTTAAGTGTTTGTTTTAAAAATGCAAGGAGTACAGGGGAGATTCATAGTGCTGTACGATTTAATCGATTGCGCAATTTAGCTGATCATTTATTAGTCAGTTCAAATTAACTGAATCATTTGGTCGGTTTTCGTATATGGCATATATTCAAAATAATCAACTTATGTGTGTGGAATAATAACTGCACTTTTTATTTTCTTTATGTTCACACATATTTTAAAAGTAAGCCATTTCTCACAAATACAAGTTTCCAGATTCTTCACTGCACATTGAACTTTTCTTTGTGTTAACTTACTGGTTTCGCAACCACTTCAAGCCATTATATTAAAACCAGGTGAAATCACTTGTCAAGGGGTGCAACCAACAATTTTTGGAGAAGGACCTGAGAAACTTTTAATTTAATTCAATTTGATTAAAAAACTAAATATTAAAAACATTATTAACTCTGTAATGAATGAATCCTGAAGATGAATCCTGTTTTCTTTTACGCCATGTGGACGCGTGTCACTTACTTACCTAGCAAAAATGCAGGGTGATGCATTGGGTAATGTTCAGCTGGGAAGCTTTGCGCCCCGTCATTCATGTGGATGTTACTTTGACACGTGACACCTACCACCTCCTTTATGAGAATGGTATTCCCTAATTAAAGTGACCTCTTTCAGCCGGATAATGTAACTGAGGAACATGACCAAGTTCTTGGTGTGGTGGACTTGCCCTCCAAATTCCCCAGATCTCAATCCGAACGAGTATCTGTGGAATTTGCTGACATGGTGACAGGTAGCACAGAATACATTTAGAGGTCATTTGGAGTGTATGTCCTGATGGGCTGGAGCTGCTTTGGTGATGCAATATTAGAGCCAGTTGTTTTCAAGGGTATGTCTGATTAGTGTAGGTTAATTCTTCTATAAATAGAAACAATTTGTTTCAAATGACAGTGCAAGATATTGTAGTTTGTTATGTTATCATATATATATATATGTGTGTATATCATCATATATAATATGTCCTCAATATTATGAGAATTGTTTGGCAATCTTTACTTTTTTTTTATTGGAGATAACATTTCCAGTTATACCCAATTTTAATACAATGAAAAACCCTTTAAAAAAAAACTATAACACAAAATATGTCCATCTCGGTTCAATAACCTATTCCGCTTCCATTTCCCCCAGATTTCTTCAAATTTATCTTCCTGTAGCCTCATGAAGAAAGTAATTATTTCTAATACAAAAATGTCAAATATCAAGCTTCCGTAGTTGTAGTATCTGGTTTAACACCATTTCCTTGTTGTAGCCTTTCTAGCAGCTACACTCAATGTAAAGAAATGTTTTGATTTTAAATGTTTTAATGTTTGTGGACCCCCCCCTCAAAAAAAAAGAGTTCATCCCAACCATAATTAATGCTTTTAATTAAGCAAATATTTAACAGCCTTTGTTTAGATAATTGTTGCAGTGATTAATAGGTTTCTGCTCAGAACAATTCTTTTAACCCTAACTGAGGCAGTGAGTAGTGAGATTCTGTGTTTCAGGAAGGTCAAATCATTGGTCTGCACCAAGCAAATAAAAAAAGATTTAGACAGTTTATAGAACAACAACAATCTGGTCTTACTTATGTAATGTAATGTATTATTTAACAATGTGTTGAGTTATTACTTTGTTTATTGATTTTTTTGGAGAAAACTGTTAGAGGTAACCAAAGGTTATTATTAAATTCCCCCTTAATATCTTCAAAACATTGAGAACATCTCACAGCCAACATAAAGCTTCAGGATAATAATCATTACCATTTTACATTAAAATTTATTTTACAGATAAGCAGGTGCTGGAGTTTGGGAATCTCGTCAGCACATCAAACACGTACGAAGAGCTGGATGCCAACGATGAGAGAAAACCTGTGACCATCAGCACAGACAGACCTCTCCTATGGACTATGGCTATTAAAACAGAGTAAAAAATTCTTTTATTTAAAAAAAAAAAAGTGACAGGTTATATATATTTTTTCTTTGTTTTATTAAAACTCACCACAAAGAAAATAAAAAAACAGAACATTGAATGTACAAATTCAGTCCCAGTCCGTTGTCGAGCGCAGTTCCATGTTTTCACTATCTGAAGATGTTTAAGATGGTGTTGATTCAACCACCACTGAAAAAGAGGAACGCAAAATCAGTCACACAACTGACAGACTTCAAAACAGGACTAAACAATATACAAGACAGACTTTTTGTAGCAGGATTATACAATAATTTTTTTTTTTTTTTAAGTTGTCAATTTGCACAACAGTTGCCATCATAACAGCTTTGCGTCAGTCAGATGCCACATCTGCAGCTACACACACACACACGAGCTGGACAATATGATCATACAATCAACTGATATTTATAGGTTTGAGATGTCATCTTTCAGTTTTTTTTTTTTTTTTGCATAAGAATTCAGATTAAAGATTAGTGGTTCAGTATTAAACATTCTGATTGAAATTAGTTTGTCCATGTTAAATTTACTATTGTTAAAGCATCACCAAATTGCACACCTTCTCCTATGCACAATGTGACAGTGGATAAAAGAAGGCTTTTGAAGCTACCTATATTATATCTATATATATATTATAATAATCACAAAGTAACAAATAGTTACACTCACTAATCGGCGAAAAAAATGGTTGTTAAATTTTTATGTTAAATGACTTTGGAAAAACACGCTTCGGTTACTGGCTATGTATGCTCAGCTGAAGATCCAATAAACCCTGTAATATATATATATTTTTTAAGAATCTAGTCCACATATACAGAGGTATTTTTAAAAATATGGATTGTCTTTATTCAAATAAATTTCTGAAATTCCCCCATCCTCACATCAAATACTGAAAACCGAGTTCACCTTCACCCTGTTAGGAGTTTTCCCAAAATGTCCACTTTCAGTAACAGAAAGGCTCTTGTTTTAAAAAAATATACATTTTGTTTTTAATTGTTTTTTTCCCCCCATGCATGAGACTGCAAGTTAAAATCCCAATTAGTTTAATCTATTTCCATACTGCATTTTACATCTTACACAACATGGCCAAAAAGTAAGTGGACAACTGACCATAAGTAAACTAAGAGGCCCAAACCTGTTCTCAACTAATATCAGAGCCTGGCCTCACTACTGCTCTTGTTGTTGAATCTACACCTCAAAATCTAGGGGAAACCCTTCTCAGGAGACCATTATCATAGCAAAGGGAAATAAATCTGGAATCGGATGTTCAGTAAGTACATACGAGTGTGATGGTGACATGTCCACAAACTTTGGGCCATATCATACCGTGCTTGATACCTGACACACCAGACGAAAATTACACGCGTGTAATCCTGTAGGTTTGCGATGTAATTAAAGAACTTACACAATGATATTGTTGATGGGGATGTGGATGAGTTTGACAAAGAATCCGATAAAGCCCATGATGGCGAACCCAATCGCTGTGGCCATCGCGATCTTCTGAAATTCTACAACATAGAAAATTATAACTTGTGAGTAATAGATCTTTCATAATACTCACTTCATGAGCTCATGATTGAACCCTGGAGCTATGGGGCAGAAACACGGCACCATGCCATGCTGTTCACTTGCTGCAGATATTCTCTGTGTAATAGACTTAATAAACCGTCATCTTCTGTGACAGCGGTCGCAATCTCACCTTTTCTGTCTGGTTTCGTGCATCTTTTCACAAGCCTGATGGAGTCCTTGACGAACTGGCGGCCGGGCTCGACAAACTGCATGACCTGATCCATGTCTGCTTCGGGCTGTGGAGGAGAAAACGTACACGCGTCAGTGGTTTAATCCTCTTCAAAACAGAGAGAGAGAGTTAAGAGACAGACACAGAAAGTCAAAAACGAATGCAGACAAGCAACAACAACAAAAAAAAAACAGAGGAACAGACTCAGACAAAAGAGACAGACAGGGAGAAAGACAGAGAAATGGAAATATTTGAGAGTGTGTGTGTGTGAGATATACACACAGAAAGAGAAGGAAAAAAACTAAGAAATAGAGGCCAGTGAAAGAGACAGAAACGGGCAGATATAGAAAGAGAGGAGCTACACAGAAAGAGGCACAAATATGGCCCATATTATATTGTACCAAAATTACTCCACATAGATTTTATATTTTACATACTTTTCCATGTTGTATTATCATTTGTCTTTTCTTTTTTTTAGTCACGGTCATGTATGCATTTCACTGCATATCATATTGTGTATGTGACAATAAAAAGTTGGATTTGAAAAAGACAGGGACAGACAGACAACAGAGAAATGGGGGGGGTGAGGCACAGGACAGAGAAAGAGGGACAGAGAGTGAGAGTGGAAGACAGGTCATATGTGAGAAGGAGAAAGGGACAGAAATGGGGACAGGGCACAGAGGGAGAGAGAGGTCAATGGACAGACAGAAAGGGGAGCAGGGACAGAGAGAGAGAAGAAAGAAACAGCAAGAGAAAGAGAGAAGTCATGGTGACTGGGACAGCAAGGATAGAAAGAGTGAGACAATGACGGACTGAGAGGTGAGGGGCACACACAAAGTTAGAGGTACAATCTGAAAATAGACAGACAGACAGACGCAGGCAGGCAGACAGACGCAGGCAGACAGACAGACGCAGGCAGGCAGACAGACGCAGACAGACAGACAGACAGACGCAGGCAGACAGGCAGACGCAGACAGACGCAGACAGGCAGTCAGGCAGACGCAGTCAGGCAGACGCAGTCAGGCAGACGCAGTCAGGCAGTCAGGCAGACAGACAGACGCAGTCAGGCAGACAGACAGACGCAGTCAGGCAGACGCAGTCAGGCAGTCAGGCAGACGCAGTCAGGCAGACAGACAGGCGCAGTCAGGCAGACAGACAGGCGCAGTCAGGCAGACAGACAGGCGCAGGCAGACAGACAGACAGACGCAGGCAGACAGACAGACAGACAGACGCAGGCAGACAGACAGACAGACGCAGGCAGGCAGACAGACGCAGACAGACAGACAGACAGACAGACGCAGGCAGACAGGCAGACGCAGACAGACGCAGACAGACAGACGCAGTCAGGCAGACGCAGTCAGGCAGTCAGGCAGACGCAGTCAGGCAGACGCAGTCAGGCAGTCAGGCAGACAGACAGACGCAGTCAGGCAGACAGACAGACGCAGTCAGGCAGACGCAGTCAGGCAGACGCAGTCAGGCAGACAGACAGGCGCAGTCAGGCAGACAGACAGGCGCAGTCAGGCAGACAGACAGGCGCAGGCAGACAGACAGACAGACGCAGGCAGACAGACAGACAGACGCAGGCAGACAGACAGACAGACGCAGGCAGACAGACAGACAGACGCAGGCAGA
>JAAGKR010012707.1:0-15792 GCA_011419295.1 Clarias macrocephalus
ATATATATATATATATATATATATATATATATATATATATATATATATATATATATATATATATATATATATATATATATATATTTGCAACATTTGAATTGTTTCCCTTATAATTTACACAGTCAGGTTCAAATTCTTAGCCACTGCATGAGAGAGACGTGAATCATATTCATGATCAAATGCTTCATTGAGTCAAACGCTGACACAGTAAATAAGACAGGGGCAAATCTCTGTTATGTTAAAAATATTCCCTGATTTATACACTGACCTGCTCATTTTGAAAGAGGACTCGATTTCAGTATCCACTAAAAGATTCACTGGATCAAATGATGAGCTCATGACTTCTCCATTTATGACCATAATCTTTGATGATTCAAACACTGACCTGACTAAGATATGACTATATTTAAAGAACCAACTCTTGGTTGGGTCTGAAAGATTAGCTGATTTAAACACTAATGCGCTGATCAAAGGAGAAGTAATTCTTTAGAATTATAACCAAGTGATTTAATAGTTTAGTGAACATGGCTTTTATAAGCACATTAGTAATGACCGGTCAAAGCTGTCCACGTCCAACCAAGGAATTAACTAAACAAGGAAGTCAAGAAATAGATTTTTCATACATTATAAAAAGGCACAAATCACTTATCAAATCTACAAATGACAGTACCTATAAACCTATAAAATTTATTGCATTTTCTTAAGCTTCAAAATGATTCTGTCATCCTGGTATCCAGTATTATATTATCACTTTTCCAAAATGCTCTTGTTGTTGGTTGTGATTACACCATCTAAGGTGGCAACATCTGAAAACTTTGTGGAGAGCCTGTCGTGTAATAAATTCAAGTCAATGGAAATACAGTGATTTTGGATTGGACAGTTATGTCAGAGTTTTTAGTATGTATGTGCCAAATTTTAGTATGGCACTTTGGTCCAAAAGATTGAGTTGCACAGAATTGCATGGACTTACATTTGTGCAGAACTTTGCCTGACTTTGTGTTACTCAGTTTGAATGGAGGGAGGAAAAAAAAAAACGACAGGTGAAATATGGAATGGTTATTTTTGAGCTACAAGGACAGCACAGGGTGCTGGGGAAAAAAAACCCAAACCAAAACAAAACAAACAAAAAAATAAAAGAAAAAACTCACAACAGGTCCCAAGGATGGATGAGGAAATTCTTGTGACAGTGATAATGCCGAACGTTCAGCTGTCACACGTCAGGTTTTCTCAATTGGTATTGGAGAAGGGCCTCAGGGGTTTCTCTCATTATGTGTGGGTTTGCTGCGAGCCTTGACATTACACCTCAAACTTCTCACTTCTGCTCAACGATGGCATTTAATCAGAGCTGCAGGACTCGCAACATCATGAATACTTTTGGGAATTTCGAGGATTTAGAACATTTGAATCTCGGATTTAAACGTAATCGGTCATAATGTTTCAAATAAATTCCCGCATACCATATTATTACAACACAAGACACAAGACTGCATGCAAACTGCCAGATTGTGTTTTGCCTCAACAGATTTAAAGGAATAAAAAAGTTAACAGTGAAATAAAAAATAAGCATGCAGGTACTCAGTGTAATTACATCTTGACTATTTGATTGTAATTTTATTAACGATTAAAACACCACTTTGTGTGAAAAAGAATCGACAACAGAATGGAATTTTTTTTTCTTTTTATACAACAGAAATCTGCTGCTTTTATGTAATAAAATAATTAACAAAATGTTGCTTTCTTATTCATTTATAGTTACATTTGTATACATCTACGTAGGTACATTTGTATACATCTAATGAATGTCACTTTTTAAAGATAATGAGCAAAAAACAGAACAGTTTGTCATAAGACTACACTGGAAAACTCATTCATATACTTGCCTACTATCTTTCTTTGACTTTGTTTAGTTGTGACTATGGAACCAAGAGCATGGACCTCTATATGCAGTATGTAACATACATAAGGGCTCTATGAAAAGTAATGCAAAATGGGTGTCGTTTTTTAACTTATATTATTATTAACTTACATAGGTTGTTCAAATTGCACACACTTATTAAGTGGGGGTAATTCTTCCTCTATAGACCTTTTCCACTTGATGTCACAACAATGTGTCCGCCATGGTCGCAGGCACTAAGGGACAGCAAAAAGCACGTTAGTATAGGATGCTGCTGCCAAAACCCACCATCACGGAATCACTTTCAGTAGGAAACAGGTGTAATAATGTTAAGTTATCTAAAACAAGACAAATCAATTTGTCTCCTTAATAATTGCTTTTAAGTTGTTCTGAATTTCCTTTGAGCCATCTACTGTATGTTGTGTTTCATGGCTAATTAGCTTCTAACACAAGACTGAATCCCAAAACCCTCTTTGACCGTGGAACCAGGGCACTACTTAATGTGTGGAACAGGGAATGGTACACACTACATACTGCACTAGCATTTAGTTGTGCACAGTATGTGATTTAACACCAGAACAGTAAGTTAACTGTTAATTAAAAAGATTGAAATGTATTATTTAATGTTACCGGCACATAATTTTCTGTAGAAGAATTGAACAAGCTACTATAAATGCTATCACTTGCAAATGGCACCAAATCCTGGAGGAATCACATATTTGTAAACCGCCTATGGTCCATTACATTAACATGATAACAAATTAAACTTCTGCAAATTAGTATCCGTATTACCTTCTTAATCAATTTTCGCACGCTTGTTTCTCTTTTGGATAACTTACAAAGTCCACCCCAACATACTGCATATGGAAATAATTACCAGAACAGAAGCCAACAATTGATAGGTTACTCTTTTATTTGTGTGATTAAGCATTAGGTAATCCAGTAGGTCATCATCAGGTAATACAAAATTTGTTTGTTGTTGTTTATTATTTTTTTCGCTTTAAAAACACCTCAAGACCTAATTATCAACTAAAATACACACCCTAATGTGAGTTAACAGTACTTTAATGCCGTTTGCTCTTGTTACAGATGTCATTGTAGTCATGTGTCTCATTTCATGGTTTGTCTCCAGTGCTGGATTTCCCCTCTTCTTCATCCATCTGTGCACATCGCTGTTGTCACTGGTGTCATCTCTGCAAACATTCTGTAGCACAGTAGGAAACCCTCAACTGCGAGAAAAGGGATTTTCGAAGAGAATCGAGAGTTGGGTTCAACAGTGATACAAATCTCTTGTGATGGAGACTATGTTGAGTAGTGCATTTGTACTTTTTGTGCAAATTGAGCAACCTGTGTCAGTTAATTAAAACAGTTATGTCCTCTTTGGTATTACTTTTGGTACAGCTCTTATAAAAATAAAACAACAGGAACTGCATTCAGAGCTGCTGTTATAGAAAATTAATCAACTTCTGCTGCCTAGAATCTACAATATGGAATTTAAGCGATGAATAATCACAATGTATTGTTTTTTCTTTTTTGTGCACTGAGATGTTGACATCCCCTTTAAATTCTTTTAGTTCTTTGTCATAGTGATTTTGCTGAAAAAGCAACATTTCTCATGAAGGTTTCATATGATTATCACAACAAAATGTTAAATTGAAATAAAATCAGATTGCTGTGTACGAAAGAGGAAAACATTTGTAAAACATCTTCAGCATGATCTGGTGATAAGATGTGCCACCAAGGGAGTGTCAAAATACACTTTGAATTGTTGTCTTGTCGTGGTATGTACACATTAAATGGTGATACAACTGAATTGTACATCTTTTGTCTTTCAATTACAAAGCTACAGAGTCAAACTTTTTATTATTTTAATGCAGGCAGCAAACTTTTCTTCAAAAGCTTTATACTTGGTAGGAAATAAAACCAAAAGGAAACGTCTTATTGAAGATTAAAATACTGTAGCAACAACAAAGCAAAGTCCCAAGTGCATGCTGCAGTACTTTTTTTTTTTTGAAGTCGAACCGTTATCCTATTGAGAGAATGCCTATAGTAACATAAAAGAAAAAGGACAGATCAATCGCTATGCTGAACAAAGTGCATTGGTATAGACAAGGCTGCAAAATGGGATCTTCAAATTAATTTTTGCTCAAATTATGACATTGAAAAATAACATTTATTGCATTACAGCAAAAAACACATGCAAACACACCTACTTACCGAAACATATTTATTTATTTATATACTGTATATACATAGTCCTGTGCAAGCGTTGAGCCGCCCCCCCCCCAATTCTTTATATTAAATAAAATTAAATAATGTACATTACATTAAAGAAAGAAGAACCAATGACTGCATCACCAGTATATAACTGTACTCACCGGCCTGATCATCTGTCATCATCCTCATCTGTTTCCCACTGGTTGATGCCTTAAGTTAGCTATTTTTTAGATTTTTATATATTATAAGTTTAGTCTAGGTCACTGTGTGGCTTAATAAACAAAAACATTTCTCTCAAACTGCTCAGGTACAGGGACTGAACTGAAAATGAAAGTCAAAAACTTGCCAAAAATGAGAGCCAAAAATGTCCTTCAGGAATCCTGGAGAACTATTCCTCAAGACTACATTAAAAATACAAGACTCTGACTCTTTGGAAGCTATGTATGTATAGTTTGACTGAAAAAGATTTTTGCACTTTTTGTATTTTTGCAAAAAGGAAGAAGTATTACAAGCTGATGCAAAATATTTTCTGCATAGTTTCTTGGGACAAAGTGTTTAAAAGCAGTAACATGGTGTTAAAATGAACAGATGGCAAAATAGTATATAATGTTGAAATTATTTTGGTTATATCAGTGTGAATTTTGTTTGATTTTGCCAAATGGTGTAACTCCAGCTCCCACGGATTGGTCATTTGTGAGAAATGTAAACAAATTAGATATGGAATATATTTTGTTTCAGTGTGTGTGTATATACATTGTAATATTTCTCACAAATGATCAAACAGTGGAGTTAGAGCATTACATACATATAAATATGTTTTTGAATCAAGTTTATATACTTTATGAAGTATTTGATCGCCTGCCTTTAAATGCATATGAATTTTATTAACATCCAATTCTTAATCCATAGTGTTTAATATGATGTTGGCCCACCCTTTGCAGCTATAACTGGGTCAGGTAACGCACCTTAGTTCAAAGGCCACCGAACTGAGGGCTGCCATTTGATCTCCCCACTGAAGACTGCACTAGCTCCCGCAGCAATTGTACCTCATGTAGAGCCAGCCTTTGGTATCCTTCCGCTGAAAAATAAGGCCACTATACTCCCATTCCCCGTCGGTAAAGCCACCCAGCTGCCTGATGTCATGAGAAACTCCCATCTGAGGCAGCACCCAAAGGAGAGCTGGGCGGTTGGCCAAGACAGCGAGAGGATTTGCTTAGGCTAGTCAAGTTGACACCAAACTCGCTCAGCCATATCTTTGGTCATGTCAGCCAAAGTGCTTTGTGTACTGGTGTGCAGTCATGTTGAAACAGGAAAGGGACATCCCCAAACTGTTCCCACAAAGTTGGGAGCATGAAAATGTCCAAAATGTCTTGCTATGCTGAAGCATTAGGAATTGCTTTCACTGGAACTAAGGTGCCAAGCCCAACTCCTGAAAAATAACCCCTCATCATAATCACTCCTCTCCCCCTCCACCAAACTTTACATTTGGCACAATGCAGTCAGAGGAGTACCGTTCTTCTGGCAACTGCCAAACCCAGACTCGTAGACAGATTGGCAGACAGAGAAGCGTGATTTGTCACTCCAGACACATACACACATCTTCACTGCTCTGGAGTCCAATGGCAGCATTTTTTACACCACTGCATACGATGCAGCAGCATACATTGACCAATTTCAGTGATTTTACAAGGCCAATAACAGTTGACGTGGAATATTTAGTAGTGAGGAAATTTCATGACTGGACTTATTGCACAGGTGGCATCTTATGCTGGAATTTACTGAGCTCCTGAAAGTGACCCAATCTTTCACACATGTTTGTAAAAGTGGTCTGCCTGCCTAGGTGCTTGATTTCATAAACTTGTAACCATGCAATTGATTGAAATACCTGATTTCAATTATTTTTATGTGAGTGAATACTTACCATCCCGTGGGAGCTGGAAATATTTCCATATATATGCGCTGCCCAGCTGTAGACATAACGTTCATATCATTATATAGTAACACTAATAGGGCTATTGACTCTGTACCCACCCTTTTTTTGCACAATGGTTTAAAGCACATTATGATGGCCTTGATATTACCCAAATGATGATGGGTTCCCTGTTGAGTCTGGTTTCTCTAAAGATTTATTTCTATTGTCATCTCAGGGAATTTTTGCCACCGTCGCACTCTGCTTGCTCATCATGGACAATCTGATAATCCTAACACTTTTCAAACTTTTATTCTATAAGGCTGCTTTGCAAGAGTGACTATTGTTAGATATGTCATATAAATAAAATGTAATTGAATTGAAAAGGCAAGAAATGTCACAAATTAACTCTCGACAAACCGTTTGGCACAGTCCAAAGACTGAAAACTGTTCCAGATGACTATCTTTGTTTGATCAATAATAAATCTAAACTATAAAACACTTTATTTTGTCTACTACATAATGAATGTTTTTAGTATAAAGGTACAATATTGAAAATAATAATAATAATAATAATAATAATAATAATAATATAAAAAACAATAATGATAAAACCACTAAAGGAGAAAGCGTGTCCAAACTTTTGACTGGGAGTGCATGCACACACACACACACACACACACACACACACACACACACACACACACACACACACACACACACACACACACACAACTTAGGCACCATATTAGCTTTAGTAGAAATTTTGCTATTTATATTTATCATGTCTGTACTTTCATGTCTAAAAACATTCACTGTGTCCAAACATATGTTAAAAATTAACAAATGAATAACATTACAGAAGAATATTTGTATGCCTGAAAAGAAAGCATCATATTAATTTCCCTAGGTTTGGCATGAAAATGAAAGGAGCAAGTGTGACATTAATCTTTTTTGTATCTAACACTACTGATTATTTTCAAGAAAAGGGTTTTCACACCAATTATAGACTGTGCTTATTTTATACCTTTTTAGTGGCATTTGGTGGCATGTGGCTTAGTGGGTAGCACTGTCGCCTTGCACCTCCAGGGTCTAGGTTTGATTCCCATGTCGGGTCTGGGTGCATCGAGTTTGCATGTTCTCCCCTTGCTTGGTGGGTTTCCTCCAGGTTCTACAGCTTTCTCCCACAGTACAAAGACATGAAGATTAGGCTAACTGTCTTTCCAAATTGGCCGTAGTGTGCAAATGCACATGTGAATGTTGACCTCAAGTCCTACCACAGTTGTACAAATGGAAATAAATACAATGGTCACTATTGGCCTCAACTGTCCCTACAGAGGTTCCTAGATTGATGGATGGAGTGCCATTTATAGAAGTTTCTTTTATGCAGAAATGTTTTCAAATTTATGGAATTTTTTTGCACAGTACTGTAAAGTAAAACAGATGTTTTTTGTTGAGGCTTCACTTTCAGATTTTACTGAGCATGCTGGAGAATGTCAGTACTGTACTTGTTTCTTCATATAACCTAGGGCCTGTATTCAATAAGCTTCTTAGAATTCACTCAGAGAGCTCCTATCTTAGCTTAAAAAGTCCTAGCTTTGGGTTATATACTAAAAGTGATTTATGAAACTTCTCAGAGCAACTCTGAGTAAGGAAAGTACAAAAACCTTTATCTTAGTAAAGAGGTGTGGTTGACCTCATTGCTAGGGATGATGCAGCAATTCAAGGACTGTGATTGGTTGATAAAAAAAATAACCTCTGACCACTGCAAAGGTCTTGAAATGTGCTATTTGTGAAAACAGAATACATGATAATAGAATAGAGTGAAATCATAATGTTTGTATATGAGGAATTGTATAATCATGACTAAAGTTTCTGTTATAGGCTAAATATCTTAAAGATAATTAAACAGCCAAATGTTAAAAATTTTGAAATACTTTTGAAGCAACCAATTTCCACACAGTACAGTGGAACCTCAGATTGCAAATAACGCGGTTTGCTTCCGCAAGACGAGCAAAGATTTTTAATACATTTTGACGTAAAAAATGAGCAAGTCTTGGTTTACGAATACTGAGTATCATGTATGCGCTTCTTGTTCGCGTGATCACAGCTGAGGAAATGTTTTTTCCTCTGTCTTCCGCTGTGGAATTGTGGGTAATCGTCTTCCCTGCTGGGTCTTAGTGCGCGTCTCTCACTGGTATAATCAACATCCGTGCCTGTGTGCCGTGTACTGTTTACTATAACGTGTGTGTGTGCGCATGTAAGGCAAAAGCAAGTATCATTAGAAAGATTAAAGATCCATTTTTCTCTCTCTCTCTCTCTGTCAGCCTGCATTTTGTGTGGATACCATGCCATTTTGTGTGGACACCACACACAACTCTCCTCCTCTCGCCATCACATACACACACACACACACACACTCTCTCTTTCTCTCTAATGGAAACACTGCTCTGTCGCAATTCTTTTCAAAGGTAAGGTGCAGGTTCATTAGTTTTATTTTTACTCTATAGCAGTGATTCCATTAGTGTGCGCTCACTCAAGTGTCATTAGAGAGATTTCTTGTTTATTTTCCCGATAAAACAGCGTTTTCGGTTAGTGTGTGTGTGATATTGATATACGAGCCCACTTCCAGAAAAAGTTATGCTCGCAATCCGAGGCTCCACTGTAGTTACTATATTTAAGTTCTTACATTTATTTGCCATACTGATTTTATTACTTTTAATCCATTTCAGATTGATGGGAGCAAAATGGATCAGCATTTACCAATTTACAGTATATTTAAGTTGCACTTTTGGATGGTATGTAGCCAACAATCCAAGAGAGATGGAAGGAAGTAAACGAACAAGAAAACCAAAGTGGACAGAAGAGCAGTGTTTACGTTCACTATTTGGAGAATATTTCTTCTTTCTGCCATTTTGTCCTCTGCTATAGAAACTCTTAAGCCCCTTAAAAGTCCTCCTCTCTACTCTTAACATTTTTTTTTTTGTTTACCTTAGAAGCTGTTTTTAGGGCTAAGATGTTTTGTGAAACATTTTTATCTTTTCTAAGATTTAGTCCTAAATTTATGTAGAAATTCTAAAGAAAATGTCATAATTCTAAGAATTTTCTAAGAATTTTACCACTAGGAGCAACTTTTAGGCTTAAAAAGCTTTGTAAATACAGGCCCAGGAGCCTACTTTTTTTTTTTTTACTAGTCTGTTATGTAATATGTTTCTTTCTTTACACACATGAATATTCTTATGTAATGTTACAATGATAACTGATAATTCACCCTGCCACACTGCAAAACCTTTTTTCAGGGAATATTTTGAGCAGCGAAGAATTCAAGGTGTTGATTTGGTTTCAAAAGAGATCCAGATCTCAACCCAATCAAGCATCTGTGGGGTGTGGTAGACAAGAAAGTCCAGAACATGGAGACCCACCCCACACCTTTTAGAATTTAAAGGATTTGCTGCTAAGGTCTTGGTGATCGATACAACAGCACACCTTCAGAAGTTTAGTGGAGCCCATGCCTCAATGGGTCAGAGCTGTTTTTGTAATACAATAGACGTAAACAGTAATAGGCAGGTGGATTTAATGCTATGGCTGATTGGTTTATACTGTACTGTATATGCCATTTTTTTTACATACAGTAAGTGACATTTCATGACTGATACAGTACGTTCTCTCTCTCTCTCCCTTTCTCTCTCTCTCTCTCTCTCTCTCTCTCTCTCGCTATTCCTATTGATTGGAATTTTCAGACGTGATAATGTAATATTGTCACAGTCTTAACAGCTTGAGATTCCATTTCACTCTCACACTGTAACAACATCCCTAGGAATTTCTCATCATGCTTAATGTATGTTTACATATGAAAATCTCCAGAGGGTCAATCAATCTGCTCTGTGGTATTAAGCATCCAGATGGCTGGTATTTAGAAATTTTCCCCCTAGATCATTCATGTGCTAATTTTGGGCTGACCAAGGTGGTCCCCTAAAAATCGGACTCTAATAAAATAACCAAATCCATCTGGATCTGGATAGATTATAGTGGTATAGGAGCAAAGAAATTCCATTAAGTCGTGGAGCAAACTGATAATGTGGCACAACTGTAGAATGTTCTAAAAATGAAGAACCATTCTAGGCTAATTCTCAGACACACCATATTTGTAAATGAAATCTTTATTTTTTAACTGCTACTTTTTTTCTTTCTTTATTTTTTCACCTGGCACTCTATATGTATTTTTCCCAAATCATTCACATTATTATATTGTTTTATTTGTAACAGACGTTAAGATTTAAATGCGTATTGAACTGTTTATCCATGCATCTTTAGTGATGTCATTACTAAACATCTTAGCTGATGTTTTCATTAAGTACAAAAACATCTCAGGTCAGGTTGTCTTGGCAACATTGGGGACGGCTTAACACACTCTGAGAAAAGAGCTATCCGTCCGCTCTGTTTTCGTGAGCACGGCCGTGATTGGCTAAGCCGTGATTGATGTGAGAGTGCAGGTATACCACACCTCCCCCTGAGAGAGCGCAGCCAATCTGAACTCTAGTCTCCTGGCTACAGATGGCTGTAGCATCTGTTTGTGTGACTTTTCTATAAAGGCTGTAAAAGTTCATGTCATTCAATTCATTTTAAATGTAAAAGTTTTACCACTTTATCATATAATAAAAAATTCATATGACTTCAAATGACTTCAAAATTCACTCTACTTTATTTGAATTTGTAGCTTTTTTTCTGAGATGAAGCTGAAATGAAACTAGACTCATTCGAGTATCAGTGCCGATGAGGTCATGTCCCACCTCAGGTGTACTGATGGTGATCTAGGTACCTCGACAACCGGAACTTACATGGCCACGGTAATGATGATAGAAAGTGAAGTGTTGTTCGGTGATGCGATGGACATACTGAGAGCTTTGCAATAAAGTGTGCTAGAACTCATTAAAGCCAGTGGCTACGGACTCGCTTTATTAATGAAGCAGTGAGCATCTCTGGAGGCTCTGCCACCGAAATAAGTCGCAGTCGTTTCAAATCAGCCTGTCTCCTCGAACGAACAACAGCCTTTGGCAGCAGCCCAGTAGTTTAAGCGATCATTAGGTGCCGCTAATCAATGAGGCAGCTAAGTAGATGTTTCTGATACATTAGGAAATGCATGCGTTTGGAGAACCTGTTGAGTTTTATGTCTTTTTTAAATAAATAAATTAGAAGGATCGGCAATCTCAGTGTATTTGCTCGGTCACTTCTCTCCATGGTAAATATAGATGGGCCGCTTGGCAAAGATCACAAACATGGATTTTTTTTTTTTTTTTTTGCGCACTTCAGCTGTGCATTTGGAACCTCAAATTAAACTGGATAGAAAAAGTAATAAATCTTTCAATATAAGCAGATAGATATAAGAGCTGGACAATCTCAATGACAAAAAATTGTTTGATTTACATTACACAGACTAGAATAGAAAAGGGGGAAAAGTCAGTATAGTTCAATATTGCAAGAATGCGCAGGTCCAAAATCAGGAAGAGATATTTAGAACAGAAAAATGTATTTTTTCCTAAGTCTCTAAACCTCCATTTCTACCTCAGTTAAAAACTCAATAACTGCAGAAAAAGAATAATATGCACCAATATGTACAGTACTGAAATGAAAAGTCGAACAATATTACCTTGTTGTCATCTGTGAGTTTATTTCTCCTGAAAGAAACATACACACTGTTATGTAATTAATGTAAAGTGCTCAAAGTGTGTGTGCACCGCCTCACTGTAGACAGTGTTTATATTGTTCACACAGATTCTTAACCCGGATTCCCGAAACAAAGGTTGCTGCAGGCTCCCCCCCAAAAAGATGATTTGCTGGCACAGTTCTTGCCGAATGTTCATAGCTGAACACACTCTCCTTTAACATTCCCCACGAGTAGGCATCAGGTGGTGTAAGATCGGGGGAATGGGACAGGTATGGGAAAGAATTGTTCTGCCACCTTTTTACGAACTCAGTCCCCATTCACGACCACTTCCGTTTGAGTGGAAACATACTCATCTATGAATACTTTTTCCTCTACCAAGAGACTCATTTCCAACAACAACTGCACAACACAACTCCCTTTTCACTACTGGCAAAAATGCTCCACTTGTGATTTGCACAAAAAGAGCAGCATGCAGTGATTATTTTGTTTACAGACTATACCTGGTGTATAGCCTGCAGTCTGAAGAAAGTGTTTGAATATCTGCAAACAAAATTTTAATGGATATTCTAAGGAAAGTTAAAGTTACTTGACGAAAATCATTACTGGTAACAATACTGTACATGGATTCATCACTACAAGGTTGAGAGTAAACGGCAGCATGTGGAATGGAAACTTCCTCAATTGCCGGCCAAGGAAAAAAAAAAGTCAACCATCAGCTGAAAAATTCATGCTTACATTTTTCTGGGATTCTCAAGGGCCAGTATTAAAACATTATCGGGAAAAAAAGTTGAAGAATCAACAGTGTCAGTTACAGTGGGATTCTAATGGTAGAGCTGAACCTTAAAATCCAGATTAAATGCAGAGGACTGCTATCCAAGGGCGTTGTGATCTTGCATGCCGATACACATCCTTAAATCTTAACACCTCAAAAACTTCAATTTGAGGCGTTAAAGCATCCTCCCTATAGTCCTGATACCTGATTCCCTGGTTTAGCCAAGTAGTCAAAAAAATCAGGGGTGACTTTAGACAACAGTTAAAACTTTCAGACACCTATTGACACGGTTGTCAAAGCAGGCTTTTATTTTATCTCCATTTCCTCGCAAAGGACAAGCCCTTTTTGAATCAGAGTGACTTGGAAAAAGCTATTCACGCTTTTATTACTTTGCGGCTAGACTTTTGCAACTTTCATGTTGGAATCACTCAAGCTCATTAGCATTGCCTGCAACTTGTGCAGAATGCTGCAGCTTGTATGCTGATCAATTATCTTAAACATGACCACATCACACCAATCTTGTATTCCCCCCACTGACTTCCGGTAGAGTTCCGGATTCAGTTTAAACTTTTGTTTTTAGAGTAATTAATGATCTGGCACCTTCTTACTTGTGAGACCATAAGCTTTTAAGAACAAAGTAGAGTTTTACGTTCTGCTGACCAAAACCTACTCGTGGTTCCTCGGTTAAAATACAAACAATGGGCTGGTCCTAAACTCTGGAATACCGTTCCACCTGAGCTACATTATATTACTGAGCTGCCTCTGTTTAAAGCATAGCTTAAAACCTTATTTAGAATGGCATTTGACATTTTATGATTTCATGTGTTTTTTTTTTATAATTATAAAAAACTTTATAATTTTATGTTTTATTTTGTTTTGTAATTTTATTGTTACTGCCATTTTTAATGCTGTGAAGCATCAACTTAGGTTGCTATAAGATAGTATATGAATAAATGTTGATTGATAGTGTCACGGCATCTAGCTGATGGTTTTGGCTAGACCGGCTGATGGTGTTGCCGTGGGCATATATTAGAGCAGGCAGAGGGGTTCAACAGAAAGAGTCTTTTTATTAACAAAGTAAAAACAGAAACAAAGGAACCAAAACAACAAACTCAAACTAGGGCTCAGGAAAGACATAAGGAACGGCACGCTAACACAGAGGACTGAGGAGCTGAACACAGAACTGAGAACTGACACAAGGGACTGAGGATGAGGAAACATGGAGCTGGAGCTAACTAAGGACACATAGGGGAACAAGAGACAAGGCTGGACAGGACATGGCTGGAACTAGGGACAGAGACTGGTTAGTGGGGTTAGTAGCTACACAGAATATGGAGACACAGGATGCTGACCTAACCGGGTTTGTATCTAATGGAGTTAGTACGGACCTAAAGAGGAAACAGAACACAAGAAAGGCACACATGAGGCTATTCCAAGCTAGCGGCTAACCTACTAGTGACCAGAACCACTAGCAGTCAATCCCACTAGGGGCTAACCCTACTAGGGGCTAACCCTACTAGGGGCTAACCCTACTAGGGGCTAACCCTGCTAACGGCTAAGCCCTCATGTGGCTACACATACAAGGGAAGACACAGAACAGTACTTACACAGGAGGAGACACAGCCTAACTAAACACTGAACAAGGCAGCTCCATTAATCCATCAGAACAAGGAACATACAGGAAACAAAACTAGAGCCCTCTGAAAACAAAGGTTACAAAACAAACTTAAAGAAATAAAAAGGAATGCCCACATGACTGTATACAAATAAACATTCAACAACAAGTAATGCTTGACCCAGTTTGCCAGAACAAACTGCTATTTATAAGAGGTTTAATGAGCCACCTCAGTTCAGGTGAGCACTCATCACCTGACTGAGGTGCCTTCTGGGAAACTGAGTCGACCAACAAAAACTACAGACAGAAAGACAGACATGAACAGTGGCCTCTAGTGGAGGTTCATAACAGTAAGGGGTATAGAGCCAGCAATCATCTAGTGGAGGGCAGGATGCAGGACTACACCATGTTGAAGTGGGCCAAGTCTGAAAATGGAAGGAATGCCACACCCATCTCAACACCTGCAAGGAAGATACATGCCACACAATATGGCAATATATATATATATATATATATATATATATATATATATATATATATATATATATATATATATATATATAGACAAGGATTGTACCTAAAGTGATGCAAAAGTTGGCATAACTATAACAACTTTAACTAACATAGATCACACACTCCCCTGACATCAACAGGACAATGGTCGAACGTGTTACAAACTTCAAGTTCCTGGGGATACACATTTCTGAGGATTTAACTTGGTCCACTAATACCACCAGTCTCCTCAAGAAAGCTTCCCAGCGCCTCTTCTTCCTGAGACTACTAAAGATGAGACTTTCTAAAGACATAATGAACAATTTCTACCGTTGTGCAGTAGAGAGCATCATATCCAGCTGTGTTACAGTCTGGTATGGTAACTGCTCTGTCTTGAACCGTAAATCCATCCAAGGGGTGGTAAAATCCACCCAGCGCATCATTGGTACCCCACTTCCTGTCGTTGAGGAAGTCGACAAGAAGAGGTGTCTGCGTAGAGCACGAAGCATCGTGAAGGACACCTCTCACCCTGCAAATAAAATGTTTTCTCTCCTTCCCTCTGGAAACAGGTTCAGATGCCTAAAAGCCAAGAGCAGCAGACTGAGGAACAGTTTTTACCCCACAGTGGTTACCTTATTGAACACAACTTCACTGACCCCCTTACATGGACGGTACAACCATCACTGATAACCCAACATTCCTGTTCAGTACCTCTGTAAATACTTCCTGTGCACATGGACTGTATATTAATATGTGTATATTCATATATGTAGATGTGTGTATAGGTATACTCTGCATTTCCATCCAGCGGCTAAATTACTCATATTTATTCATATGTATATTCATACTATTGCACATAATGTAAATTCACCTATATATAGTTTCTGTATATCTTTATTCCACATATTTATAATTAGACATATCTGTAGATTTACAATTATTCTGTACATTAATTTATCCATCTTTGCCCACTTTACACTGTATATTCATGTATATATATATATATATATATATATATATATATATATATATATATATTCTTTCTGTAATACAATTTATACATAGACCTTACTTTTATCATATAAGTTTTATAGATCTGTATATATGTTTATATTGCACTGCTAACTTGCACTTCTGGTTAGATGCTAACTGCATTTCGTTGCCTTGTAACTATGTGCAATGACAATAAAGTTGAATCTAATCTAATCTAATCTAATCTAATCTAATC
>JAAGKR010012708.1:0-12500 GCA_011419295.1 Clarias macrocephalus
ACGCTGTAGTAGCCGTTGGTGGGATCCTGGATAAAAATAAAACGTGGAGAAGAAAACATAACATCAATTTACCTGTGATTTCACTCAAATGTATCACTAAGATGTAAAATACAGTCCTGTGTAAAAGTCTTGAGCCAGCACTTATTTCTTTATATTGTGCTTCCAACAGCCAAAGTATCTTTTATTTTTATGTAATCTTAAGAACTTTTTTGGTCCTCGTTTTTGGCAAGTTTTTAGTTTTTATTTTCAAACCAGCCCCTGTACCTGAGCAGTTTCAGAGCAATTTATTTTGTTTGTTAAGCCACACAGTGACCTATGGATCATTCAAGCATAAAGAACATCTAACTTAATGCATGAACTACTGAGAAACAGGTTCAGATGATGACAGACGATCAGGCCGTACAGTACACTGCTGATGCTGAATGCTGAGTGGCTGGAACAGACGAGAGGGGAAATGAGGTTGCTACCTGCCGCAGTTAAACATTTGTTCCCATTATACTGTATAATCAAGGTATTTCACAAATCCTGCTATGAAATCACTTAACCATAAGCCCTGAGATTAATTATTATTATTATTATTATTATTATTATTATTATTATTATTATTATTATAAAGGCTCTCAAAACTTTTAAAAAGTAGTTATACTAAAAATCACTGTTGTGTGTGTGTGTGTGTGTGTGTGTGTGTGTGTGTGTGTGTGTGTGTGTGTGTTTATAATGCTGAAAAAAGAAACAGTAGTAATAGGTGTTTCGAAATCTCCCAGAGGTCGGGATTATAATAGTAATGACCTGAGAAGGGAAATAAGCAGATAATCAGACAGTGCAGAGGGAGCGAGAGGTAGTTGTCTGGGTCAGCGTCATTAACCTTTCTTCTCCAATAATGTTAATACAATAAAGAAAGAAGGAAGAAGAAAGAATTTGCATTCTTGCTAATTAATCAGCTCTCAGTGTTCTACATGCTGGCAGCACAAACACGAGCAACAGTTACTGTTACTCTGCACACGATCGACTTTAATTGGTCCGAAAATTGTCTTTTTTCCAAATACACTGAAAAGGTGTAATCAGAGAGCTGTTGAATTACTGTGCCCAGTTGCTAAATTGCCAAGCTTGTGTGAGTATGTCTGAGTGCATGTACATGTGTGAGTGTGTGTGAGTGTGTGTGTGAGTGTGTGTGAGTGTGTGTGAGTGTGTGTGTGTGTTTGTAGAGGGGTTAGAACCCAGGGGAGGGAAAATAATCACTCCCAGATGATTCTGCTATGACAACCCAAGGAAACCCGAGTGTGTGCGCGTCTTTGCTCTGTGTCTCATTCTGTCTTATAGACTCTCTGCTCTTTCACTTCTAAACACACATCCATAGAGGATAAAGCCCAGTGGAAATGAATAAAAAGATGATCTAGCAGCCACCCGAACTGCTGACAATTTGTACAATATAGAAAAAGAATAAACACAGGACGGTTTTGATCGTCTAGAAAACCTAACGTCACAATAAAAAAGACTTTATATTTTAAACGTATATTATGGCTGCTCAGTAGTAATATGACTGATGGATGCTGTTTGATTCACAGCACGTTTTTTGTTAAGCGGTCGGATTGATGAGATTTATAACGACAGATTTAAAGCAGAGATAAGAGCAGCTCTTGGTAGACTTGGTAGACGCTCGCATAAAGAAAGAATTCACTCGGCTCCAGTCATACGCCATCTATCCCGATGAGGCTTTTATTGCACGCCATAAACCACGCTGAAATAAAAACTTTGACTAGCAACACAAAAAGTTCCATTTCAGAAGAAACAATTTTCCTCGCGTGGTGGTGCAGTGACTACATTTATCCTGCTTATACATTGTTCGCTGGGTCTGAACCCAGGCTGGGAAAACTTTCCCCTTTATATCCTGTAAATGCACTCTCTCAGAGTGAGCAATCAACAACATTAGAGCTTATAAGGAAGACAAAAAAACACTGTAGCTCATTTAGGTTTTGTTAAAATATACAGTACCAGTCAAGGGTTTCGACACAAGTTTGGATATTTTTTCAAAGCT
The DNA here is from genome assembly GCA_011419295.1 of Clarias macrocephalus. Classification (NCBI taxonomy): domain Eukaryota; kingdom Metazoa; phylum Chordata; class Actinopteri; order Siluriformes; family Clariidae; genus Clarias; species Clarias macrocephalus. The sequence goes on from JAAGKR010012708.1 coordinate 2,036, forward strand.
ATGAAATAGCACATATGCCATTAGGTATAGTAACAACAACAGCAGTCAAATGTCATTTAAAGACATGAAGGTCAGCTGTTGTGGAACAGTGCTTGCAAGTACAGTATTGTCCAGTGCACTTGCAAAAACCCATCAAGTACCATGATGAAACCCAGACGTACCTCTGTACCCAAAGAGAAGTTCATTTAGTTACCAGCCTCATAAATCACCAATTAACAAACAGCACCTCAGATTAGAGCCGTTATGAAGACTTTACAGAGCTCACAGTAAGTATCAGACACACCTCAAGATCAACTGTTCAAAGGAGATTATTTCATATGTTGGACGCCTTCAGTATTGTTTTGCAATGTAGAAAGCAATCCAAAAAAAACAAAACAAAAAAAAAAAAACATGGAATTAGAAAGTGTGTTCAAACTTTTGACTGGTTATGTGATAAAAAGCACTAAGAGCTAAGAACTATTTCACTGATAAAAAGTACAGTACAGTGCAAAAGGCTTGAGCTCCCCCCCCCCCCCCACCCTCCACCCTCCGCCCCCCATTTTTAATATTTTGCTTCCAAAGAGACTCTTTTTGTATTTTTTATGTAGGCTTGAGGTATTGTTATTAGTCCAGTTCCTGTACCTGACCAGTTCGAGATGAACGTCTAACTTGAGTCATGAACCAGTGAGAAACAGGTTGATCAGCATCCTGGTGCTGCTGAATGCTGAGTGGTTGGAATAGACTGAGGGTGTTACATTCTGTAAACAGCCAATTTTTTTTTATTGTATCTTTATGCACTTTGTAGCCTGCTGCAATAAAGCATTAGTTCTCATTTCTTTATTTTAATCTACATCATTTCATTTCATTTAATATAAAAAAATGAAGAGTGGCTCAAGACTTTTGCACAGACCTGTACGTTTTAAAATTATAATAATGTTAATTACAAAAAATTCTATAAAACCAACTTGACACAAGGTTTTCTCAAACTCTTGAACATGTTATATGTCATTACATTAATATAATACCCGTCAAGTGTTGCTGAAGTTTTTTTTTTTCTTCTTCTTCGTTTTGGACTTTCTACTACTGTATACAGCACGTAATCAGTCAATGAATCAGTTGCGATGTTCAGTAAAGCGATAGCGGTTTATGATCCAATAATGCTTAAAAACACTGAATCATGATTCATCTAAGCAAAGTATTATCCTGTGTGGATGTGCTTTATCTCCTAGAGAATAGGTCTCTCTCTCTCTCTCTCTCTCTCTCTCTCTCTCTCTCTCTCTCTTGCCAGTGTGACTAATTCAGCATTAACACCTGATCGTTAGCTGATTTATGGCTTGGGGATACAAGCAGTAATCAAGGTCAGCGGAGGTGGTTTCCAGTAATTGGTTGTTACATAAACAACCAATTTTTTAATTGTATCTTTAGGCATTTCGCAGTCGGTCACAGTAAAACATTTGTTCCCATTGCTTTAATTTAATCGAAAGAATTCAATTTAATTTAATATAAACAAATGAGGGTTGGCTCAAGACTTCGGCACAGTTGTTTGCTAATTAATACAAAATCATTATCAGCGGGAGCTGGAATAAAACAGGCCAAGGTGTGGGTGAAAAATAAAATCGCAAAATTGTTGTATATGCAAAATGCACATTTTATGTATATTGTGCACGAGCACTGTGTTTTGCATGTTGTGTATAATTCTGGTACTGATTCTTATTCTGATTTGCTTTTTTGAATTCTGATTCTTTTGCCTAATTTAATCATCCCTATCTCTGTTAGGGCACCCCCCCCCCCCATCACCAACAGCTACGGGCCAGCAAGAGCGTAGGCTAATATCTGCCTACTCTGACACACTTGCTACTTATGCATTGTTAGGTAGGAGGAAGTCAGAAAAACCCTTCGTCTTGCATCAGCTCACGGACGCCCATGACTGCCTAGTGTCGCTGTGACTGATGTAGAAGTTTGAGCTAAATGTCATTGAGTATGGGTACAATTTAACTCAATCTTCAGGTGATATGACAAACGCATCTCCATTGCGCCACTGAGTCTAATCGTGATCCTGTAGTTTGATTCTAATTCTGACTTTAATTCTAATTCTGGATTCTGATTTCGATTTTTCATCGTAATGATGGATTTTGATTCTGACTCAAATTCTCACCACAACGCCACCGTCTACGTATACCGCTTTATCCTGTATTCAGGGTCGAGGGGGGCCTGGAGCCTATCCCCGGAGGATTAGGGCACGAGTCGAGGTACAGTAGACCCTGGACAGGGTGCCAATCCATCACAGGGCAAACACACATACACACTCACACACAGGAAACCAGAGAACCCGGAGGAAACCCACCAAGCACGGGGAGAACATGCAAACTCCATGCACACAGAGACGGGAATCGAGCCTGGCCAGGAATCAAACCCGGACCGTGGAGGTGCAAGGCGACAGTGCGTTTTAAGTGTATGCAGCTCTGAATTGTAAATGTTATAAATACTAAAAAAAAAAGGGATAACTGCACGAATCGATGAACAAACCACATGTTCTGGGATTAGCACAAACCATGCAAACCTATACTCTGGCACCAAAGCGACTCCCTTTTAGAGGAGCTCAACCCTCTATGGAAGCTCACCTTGATGTGCTGGTACTCTTTCTCCTCCTCCTGCAGGACCTCCAGCTGCTTGAGAACAGACTCCTGCTGGAATTCTCCACGTTCAATCTGAGGACAATCACACAAACGCCGCTGTATTAAAACACAACTAGCGTCCACTACCTATTCTAGCCAACTTAACTTTCTGATATTGCAAATTTCCCATGAATATTTTCCATCCCCTGATTGAAAATTGTTGACGTGTCACAGATTTAATCACATCCTGGGCGAAAAGTAGAACCTCAGTGCGGTTGCCTGGGCCTTGGAGAGGACCAGAATGTATAGCAGGATTTCAAAAGAGGGTGCTGTTGTGTTTTTGACACGCATTTCTCCGAGAGGCGCTATGGAAAAAGGCCCCAGGCCACTTGATCATTGGCATCTTTATGGTTGTGTCTCTGTCTTCCCGTGAGAGGCAGGCTGGAGGCTAAATATAGGGCTTCAGGCGATCGGGGCTTTTTCTCACATGCATAAAATCTTGACTTGCATTATTCATGAGCTTGGTATTGGTATTAGCCCTGGATTGGGGTTATTAGTGTTGGGGTGCAGGTGATTAGCATGCATTATGGAAGGATGTGACAGGCGAAGCCGTAATAAGCTGGTGCATTTGGTGCGAATCGGAAGTCAGGCAGGGGTGAAATCTGGTGAAGCTAAACAAAGACTTACCATCAGCTGTTTCATGGCGGCATGGTCCTCATTTTCCCGCGCAGCGTTGTGATCTTTGTGCACAATCTCCACGCGGATATCATTCTTGGTCGTGACGACGCCTTTGAGATCTGACGGATAGACGTTTATGCATTACTACGCTATATGACCTTCTCAGCAAAGTCAAAAGTACTGTATGAATTCTTTCATGCAACTTCAAAATGCTTGGGTTGCGTCTCTGTATCTGTACGCTAACATGATAGCACAAGGCAAGAACACAGTCCAAGACGCAAGTCAATAGTGTAGTTTGATTGGTGACAGTCGGGTAACGAGGGCTTACTTTCTGTCTTAATTTTGCTTGAAAGTTCTCTCTGCTGAGCACAGATCGAGGCAGGGAGGGAGGGCATGACCAGGTGAGCGTCTTCTGTGGTATACAACAACAACATGCTCAACGCTAGCAATGCCTCCCATGAGACTTCCTGCAAGCTAAACCTTCACGTCCTGAAAGGCTTTTAAAGGAAAAATCCACCCAGAATGACTTGAGGATCAATCTTTAGAATGAACATCCAAGTCCAGATCAAAGGTTGTATTTTTAAAGTAATTATTTACTTTGTTATGTTGGTCTGTTTTGATTTGTCTAATATTACCCACAATGCAGTTCGACTACCTGTTGATAATGGTGCCAGTGAAATTCAACCCTCACTTTATCTCTGGCAAAAGGGAGCAATGCAGCAGCACTTTAATCCTTTACTTTGTCCAGGTCTGTCTCACCTTCTCATCTTTACATTCTGTATACTAGGTTGGGTTTCTCACTGGAAAATAGTGAACATGAACAACTCAATAAAAGCAGCAAAACTTTTTTTTCCTTTTTTTTTCGGCGGACGGTCAATGTAAGATGAGTCACTGCTAGACAAGGACTTTCTGTTGCCTGTTTCTTTAAACATTTTTCTAGAAGTGCCCCTTTTTTTTTCAGCCTCTGTGTGAAGTAAAAAAAAAAAAGCCTTTTGCCTTTTGATTGGTTATGATCTATATGATTGGTTAGAAACCTAGAACATAAAAATGGGCCTTGAATTATTGTGTTTTTAGACCAGTTTAACACAATATTTGTGAAGTATCAAATTGTAGGGTATTATTATTGAAATCATATGGAAAAACCTTTATTAGCCAGGCGGTGTAAAGATATAAAATCCCACATTTCACATTAAAATTGGTTGAATCATGATATGGACATGTGTAATTATATAGGCAATATATGCCTATTTGACTGTATGTAGAATTTGCCAATAATGTATGCATTTGTTTGTTTGTTTGTTTGTTTGTTTTGTGTTTGTTTAAAAAATTTAGATGATGAATAAATATTGGCAAAAATGTGATCATTTGTCCAATTATTTGGTGTTCGCACAGATACGTAAGTCTAAACACAAAATGGTACGTTAAATAATGTAACTACTGCAGTTAAAAAATTGCAATGTGATTCAAAAAATATTCTTTTTTTGATCAAATCGTGAAGCCGTATTAGAAACCTAGACGAAGTAGGCGGGACCTAAATTGTGTATTTAAGCACTGTTCAAAAGACCAGGGAGTCTCTTAGTGTTTTGCAAGATCTCACAAAACCTTTGTGAGATCATGAATAAAATGACTATTCTTTTTCTTCCACACATTTTTGGTTTGTTTGTTTGTTTTTGTATATACTCTATTTATTCTTTTTTCATGTCCCATTATGGGTTTCATTTTACAAGCTTTTTAATACCTTATGTTTGAGAACCTTTTGTTTTTCTCCTTGATTGTTGCAGCACACATCTTCTAACTTGTCACATGCAGGAATAAAAATGCAGCAATAATCACTAAATACTTCAAAACTATCTTTTGCGTAGAATATAACGAGTTATACCAGGGTGGAGTTTCCCTTTAAAAACTTGGATGAGATGCTCAGGTTTGGAGGATGGCGGGATGGTCGAGTCTTATAAAGGAGATGGAAAGTGGCACGAACGTGAAAGAGAGAGAGAGAGAGATCGATGTCCAAAAAAAAAAAAAAGCATGTGTGTGAAATGACTTGAACCCTTACACACAGTTCTGTCTTGCTAAAGGAAGCTGAACGGAGCTCAGGGCTACGATACGTACTTCTCTGTGAGCGTGTGCAGCAGAAAGCCCCGATGGTGCCGATGAGGACGATGAAGGCGACGAAGGCTCCCACCGCCACGCCGATAATCACGGCCACAGGCAGAGACTCTGCGGACAACAAATGATAGCCGCCTACAATAACACAGCATGAACAAGCCAAGTCAATTCAGCAAATCATCACAGAGTCTGGCTTTTATTTCTAAACAAGAGAACATCAAGAGATCGAGCGCTGCTGTGTCATTTAAAACGAACGCCGCGATTCAAGATTGGAGCGAAAAGAGCAACCAGACACCGAATAGAGCGAGGCTGGTTGTGTAAGAAATGTTATTTCACACCGCGTATGTAGGTTATGTGAGATTCTCTTTTAGAAGCGTCAATTGAAATTGCACACCTGACTTTTTTTCCTTTTCGTGGGTCAAAATGGAGTTAAACGGCAGGTGTGATTATAACAAATGGATAGTAATTGACAGCTGCACCAACAAACACTTGGGAGATAATTAAAAACCATGGGCTTTTTTAAATGCTGGGAGTGGCAGACACACTTGCATTCATGTCACTAATAATAATAATAATAATAATAATGATAATAATAATAAAAGAGAATGAGCAACACCTATGCGCCATTAATTACACCCTCCTGCGTTAAACAAACCAGCCTAGCAAAACCCAGCATCGCCTCGTTCCCTGTAATTAATGTCTATTTAATGCCTCTCAAGGACGAACAACCATACATTTTCAATTAATAGCTAGCGAGCTGAAACCACGCTTTGCTTTTCTGGAGGCAAATAGATTGCATTCCTTAAAAAAAAAAAAAAATTATAAATAAAAAAAAAAAAAAAAAACACCATGAATGGAGAGAAGACGATGCCAGGTTGTTGTGGCCGTTAAGTAGCTTTGGCAGAAAATGACACAGAGCGCTGTATAATAAATACATTCCAATGATAAATGAAATTTCCACCCTGCAGACATGTCCCTGAAACAAATTCATTACATACAATAAAATGAACAGGAATTAATAATCCTACTGGAGATTAATGCATTAAAAAAAAAAGAGTAAGAAACACTCATCATTTTCAAAACTATTTCATGATGCATTATGTGTGTGCGTGTCTTTTTTTCTCCTCTTTTAATAAAATAACTTATCACATATCTTATATTGAAAGGATGCCAGTCACAAACTTAAAAAAAAAAAAAAGTTAAACCCCCCCAGACGAATCACATGAGGCCAAATAAATGTTAAAGCTTAAACAGTTTTCTGGAGAGCCACCACACTGAGAAGAGAAGGTGGAACCTGTCGAACCTTGGCTCCCACCTTGTTCCTTGAGACGTATGATTTCAGTATCGGAGCCGAAACTGTTCCAGGCCGTGCAGTTGTAGATGGTCTGGAAGTCGGCGGGAACGATGTTGCTCATCGTCAGGGTGGACAGGACACCGTCCTCGGTGCTCACCGTCTCGACCGTGTAGCGGCCGGATGTGCCCGACTCGAGGACTGTCTCTTTCCATGACCAGGCCTGAAACAGGAGAATACAAGAATCATTGAGGTACACAATAAACAATAAATTGTGGAGGTGATATATGCTTCTGAATACAGTCTACGCTGTAGGCCCTGTGTAGCTGTGTATCCTGTGGTGTATCCTATAGCGTAGCCTGATGTGCATCTCACCAGAAAGGTAACTACACGTCACGGTGAGGCAGACCACAACAAATATCGCTAGTCCAGCTTGTAGAATTGCATTTCCCGCTTCTTCTTCTATGCTTCCCTTTTTGAAAAGAGTTGATAGTGCTAACCACTAAGTATGACAGTCACCCTGCACCTTAAGGGTCTGAGTTCGATTCCCACTTGCTGGGTTTCCTCAGACTTCCTCTCACAGTCCAAGGTATGCTGATTAGGCTAACTGCCATTCCCAAATTGCCCATATTGTGTGTACGAGTGTGTGTATGTGTGTGTGTGCCCAGTGATGAAGTCTCCTGGGATAAGCTTCAGGCCTGCCTCGCCCCTGTATACAGAATAAAGTGGTTTAGACGATCGCCTCCGATGTCTTCTCTAGTTCCAGCGGTGAAGTAATTTCAACAAAAATACTGTTTTTCAATATTTTTTTTCAAAGTTCTTCCAACTCCAACGAGATCTGCCCAGTTCCATTCCTCATTGTTTGTAGTACACAAAAAAAAGGAAAAAAAATTACGCAGGGACTCAGCACAGTGGCATAGAAACTCCACCGGGTTTGGTTGTGTAATTGCAGAGCGGCACAGACACACCAGCGTGCAAGCATAAAGCTCACATCGCCTCAGGCACTGAGTAGACTTGACACAGAAGCATAAATCAGCCTTAAGTGGCAACACGTCTTCATTGGTTGGACTAAGTTTATAACATTGTTATTACACATTTACAAACACTCTATTACTGTTTAATAAGCTAAACAAAATACTACAAGAGTAAAGAGGAAATAAATTGATTGTGTACAGTATCACCCCCCCCCCACACACACACACACACACACACACACACACACACACGCACACACACACACACAGAATGAGTAATGAATCAAAAATTGGCATTGAGAGGAGGCTGTTTATCTAAGCTTCATAAATCTTAATCGAACGTGCACTAACAGAGCATAAACAAGCATCAGATAAGAATTTAAGCGCATCATCCTGTCTCGCTTAATTCCCCCTGTAACACACGCAGCGGAAACAAATAATTTAAGACGCAGCTTCATTTATTATGTGTATAAATCGTAAGTCATCAGTGTGCTGTTCGTTATTGGACTAAGCCTGTCAAAGCTAATGAAGTCGCTACAGTCTTGCGGCGACAGAGTCCACGCTCGTCTTAGCACGGAGTGAAAGTGAAAAGATTTCCGAGGCTGGAAAGATGAACTCACGATGCGGTCCGGAGGAGGCGTGCTGCGGATGAAACACTTGATCTGACCCTTTTCGCCATGAGGAGCCTGGTGTGTTTGAGTGCTGGAGATGGTCGGAGGCCCTGCAGGTGAGAAAAAAGCACAAAAAACATCAATATATAAAGTATCGGCTACAAAATGATCAACATTGGACAACAACAAAACCTTGACTTTTTATCAACTTGGAAAGCCTGAAGTGCCAAAACTTTCTGTGGAGGCCTGGAACACCAATAATACACCTTGAGCTCAGAAAGTTTAAATGAGGATAAGTTGAGAAAAAAAAGGAAAGAGGCCACACAAAAAAAAAAACACAATCGTTCCAATAACATAAACAAATACACTCTCCCTCTCTCTCTTTCTCTCTCTCTCTGTCTTTTGTTTTCTTTTTCTTACATAAAAATAGATCATTCTTTATTCTTGATTCCAGTATACATTCTAACACCACGTGGTCTTTATTCATCTAACCCCACATTAAGCTCCAGCTTTGTGAATAAGCTCTCACATCACCTAGGTCAAAGTTCAGAGTCCTGCTGTTGAAACTGAACATGGAGATACATGATCAAAGCTGTTATTTTCCCCACACTTTCTTTCTTTCTTTCTTTCTTTCTTTCTTTTTTTTTCCCACCTAAAGCCTTCATCTGATTGCCACTCAAAGAAGCACGCTTGCCGGTCAGCACTGCGACCCTTATCTCCCTGAGAGATATCAAATCTGCCATAAATCTGATCTTTTCAAGATTGGAAAAGAAGCTTGGGTGCACATAGTCGCATAAACACACACACACACACACACACACACACACACACACACACACACACACACACACACACACACACACACACACACAGGGTAGTTTTAAGTAAGGGATTTTTGCGTGAACCCGAATGAAAATGTAGGCAGTTTAGGTTTCGCATTAACGCAGGAGGACTTGTGCCTTGTGCATGGTATTATTATTATTATTATTATTATTATTATTATTATTATTATTATTATTATAGATGATTTTAGAGACTCAGGGCATAAACATGTTCCTACAGTAACTATTTCCACATTGCCTCTTTGATTGACATTAACAACAAGACATGAGGGCATTGCAAATGCATTTAGAAGAGCGAAAGTAATACTTTACATAAGGCCAGAGTTTATATGGCTACATGACACCAATGAAGGCCTTTATCTCTACTGACTAGGGATGTAACTGAATACAAATACATTATTCAAAACAAACAGATAGGAAGAGGAGTGTGTTCGTAACAGATACAAATACAGATATGAAGAAGAGAAGCATCCATCATATTCTTCTTCTTCTTCTTCTTCTTCTTCTTCTTACTATTATTGTTTTTATTATTATCATTAGAAATTCTGCCAGAAAGGGTTATATGGTACAGTACAGACCAAAAGTTTGGACACACCTTCTCATTCAAAGAGTTTGAATTTGTATTATGGCAAGAAAAAAGCAGCTAAGTAAAGAAAAACGAGTGTCGATCATTACTTTAAGAAATGAAGGTCAGTCATTGGGAAAACTTTGAAAGTGTCCCCAAGTGCAGTCACAAAAACCATCAAGCGCTACAATGAAACTGTCTCACATGCGGACCGCCCCAGGAAAGGAAGACCAAGAGTCGCCTCTGCTGCGGAGGATAAGTTCATCCGAGTCACCAGCCTCAGAAATCGCAGGTTAACAGCAGCTCAGATCAGAGAGCAGGTCAATGCCACACAGAGTTCTAGCAGCAGACACGTCTCTAGAACAACTGTTAAGAGGAGACTGTGTGAATCAGGCCTTCATGGTAGAATATCTGCTAGGAAACCACTGCTAAGGACAGGCAACAAGCAGAAGAGACGCGTTTGGGCTAAAGAACACAATAAAGAACACAAGAAAGAAAACTCTTTGAATGAGAAGGTGTGTCCAAACTTTTGTTCTGTACTGTATGTCGTCATGTTGTTATGGCTGATCTTTTTTTACTTTGGGAATTAGAACCAGCTTCCAGCTTCTGGACCTTCTGATCAGTAGTCCAAAGCCTTAACCACTGACCTACACCTCCTTAGTGGCTTGATCAAGGCCTATTGGGCATTTGAGCAAAGCTCTTAACTGTTACAAATATACATGTAAATGAATAAAACTAAAAAAAACATGCACAATTAAATTCAATTCAATCCAATTCCTTTGAATCAATTTCACTCAAACTCTT
>JAAGKR010012709.1:0-15786 GCA_011419295.1 Clarias macrocephalus
TTGTTGTTACAACAGGCATTTAATTTTTTATGTCTCAATGCATGTCAGCTTTTTAGCATGACCGACACTGCTAATGTTGTCAACCTCATTTTTTAACTGATGAATAAGTTAATTAATTTATTTATTTAAATTTGTGTGGTGTTTTAATGATTTTCTTGGTGATTACTACTGGGTGATTACTACTAGCTAAGACTGATGTAATTCAGAAGCTAAAACAGATCATCTCTGCTTGTGTGAGCAAGCACATGTACTTTGGGCTTTGGCTGCAGATAGTTTGGGCCTTGTCTGTGCGTCCTCAATTTTAAAATCCACCATCCAACACTATCATGTTGTTTGTGCACGATTAGCCAAAAACAAATAAATATCGATATATGAAATAATCTTCACTGCAATAAAAGACACACAATGCCACCATTTTAGCTAAATCAAAAACATCAAACCTCTACATTTCCACATAGCACTTTCTAATATGGGTTGCTTAAAGGTAGTATGGCCCATAAAAAATGCCATGCTAAAACTTGTCCAGAAAGAAAAAAATAAAAATAGCACAAAATACAATATATAGTGAAGTTTGATAAGTTATAACTAAAAATTATTTGCTAAAATATGCTGTGGTTTCAAAAAACATGTTTTTGTGACATTGAAGGGTCTCCTTACCTTTTCGAATTTCACAACACCAGTTCTTTTTGTCTTCACAGTGAAGGTCATTCCATTCAGCTCTTTGTCGCCACCACCAAAAAGCAATTTCAGCACAGTTTTCCACATTGTTGTAATTGTTGGGTTCATCATCTTGCCAGTTTTCAAAAGATGTCTGAATAAAAGGAAAAGATTGGTCTATACAAACATACTGTATATTTTTGGAATAACTGAAGAAATCAGGAATGTGTTGCAGATTAAAAAGCAAGCAATACTTACAGGGGATCCATCGCTCCATACCCAACCAACAGAGGGATCCTGAATGCTGTAACCAATCCATGCCCCTTGGTTCCTGCAGATATAAATACATATGTCCATAATTCTTGCACCTTCTCCACACTATAGTGGATTAGGGTGGAACAAATGAGCTAACCCATAGTCTTTTTGAACAATTGCCCCATACGACATTTTAGGAACATATTTGAAGCTGACATAATAAAATGAAACTGCCACATGTTGTTGTTGAGTCTACACATGACCAACTAAAGTAATCCCACATAATAACACTGTCTTCACTAGCTTGTACAGTAGGCAATATGCATGATGTGTGCATCAATTCATGTGCTTCTCTTTTAACCCAGACGCCCCCATTGCTCTGAAATATGGTCAATATGGACTCATCAGACCACACAACATTTTTCCTATCCTCCAAAGTCCAATAATTTTCTTCCTAGCAAATTTAAGTCTCATTAACAAGTTGTTTTCTTTTAGCCACACAGGTGTTTAGTCTCAATTCTGAGTTTCATCACATTGTGCATGTTACAATGCTCTTACTTTCAATATTAAATATGTCTGTAATTTATATCATTTTTGAACCTGTAAAACTGCTCGCATTTTGTTTTTTAATGATAGAATATGCAAAGATTTTCCTCTCCTTCTCTACAGGGATTTCTACAGGTGTTAACTCCTACCATCTCAAGGTCAAACAATACATTCCTGGGTGCAGGGGTGGCACAGTGGTTAAAGCATCAAAGTCTTGGTCTGAAGATCGTGGGTTATCGTAAGAGAGTTAGGCGGTGTATAGCCTGGATCGGGTGCCAATCCATTCCAGATACAGTATATGCGGGGTGTCCAACTCAAACCGAGACTCATGAATGAAAGTGTAAAACTGAATGACATTTAATGAAGAATATAAGCACAGTACAGTGACTTAGCCGCAGTAAAACATTTGAATAGTGCATTTTAAAGGAGGACATTTTGAATGTCGATCCCTGCTGAGGTGGCACAGAGCTTTCTGGCACATTCTTTTGAACAGTCAGAAAGTCGAACGTTTGATCCATCAAAATCAACAGACAACTTGTCACCAACTTGTGGCAGAGACGCATCTGTCTGTGGGCACCGTGCAGACAATCATTCATGGGTACCACTTGCACATTTTAAGAACTCAGCTGGGAGTAATTGCCAAAAAAAAAAAAAAAAAAACTGTTTTCACATGTTTGGACCATTAAACGAGTTCCTGGGAGACAAGACATGAAGCAGACTGATCATGCCAACGGCATACTGTCTAAACTTTCTGCAGTGGTACCCAAGACATAATGCCGGGATAAGTGCATTAGTGTAGCATGGGATTATACAGAGAAATAAAGGGAGTTTTTACTTTAATAAGTTTGTTCGGTTATACTGCACAATCAAAAGTCCTAGTTTGACTTGAATGCCCCACATGTAAACAGATCTACTATGCTAAAAAGTAATATACAGGAGAAGAACATATTTGCATTTAAATATAACAAATTAGCTTTAGTAGCCGTCGTTGAGGGTTAATAGTTTTTAGAAGAAGTTAAAAGGTTAAAGCTAAAAATAAACTGATCAGCTTTAATGTATCAATGATATTATTATTTCAGGTTGAAGCCCACGTACATGTCTTCCTGTCTTTCTGTACAGCAGAACACTCTGGGTAAACTTACTAACACAAAGAGCGCATACCAACGGGCTGTCAGTTCAGATATTTTACATGTCCTGACCTCGGACTGCTGTGGATATGTTTGCTCTAACGACTCATGTTTTCTCTCATAGTGGCGTCCCACATCATTGCATTAATTAGCATCACGGTTTCGGAACATATGAGACAAACTGGTTTTAAACTAGTTTAACGTGCAAAATAATAAACATGCAATGATCTGTCCATAAATCTTTGAAGATTCAGTCTGCCCACTTTGAGGACAAAGGAGTTTTTGCCCAAAAAGCAGTGGTTGCTGTGAGGTAATCTGGCACAAAACTGTTCCTAATGTCCCTTCTACACAACATGGCACAGGTTTAACTTCAGGTAAATAGCAAAGGACTGGCAAAGTTTCGTTAAATTCTATCAAGACAGTTCTGCAAATCTGGCTGGACAGACATACAGACAGACATATAGAAAGACATTTTTCTGAGACTGGTTTGTCGTCCTCCAATGTATGAAACTTAAAGATATCTTTGAAAGAGCGAGTTCTGACCAAAATCTTTATTTTATTGATATAGATTTGCAATTTTACCTGATGTTGCCAGTCAACTGAAAATCAGAAAGACTGTGGATACTAAGTAGATCACCCCCAAGTGCTCTGCAAAAATCGAGAGCTTCAGACCAGGTCTTCTTTTGTTCATCTTCCACATCAAATATCTTGAACAAAACATTTGCCAACAACTGGTTAAATCGGAGCATAAAAATCATCAAATGTGAACTACTGTACAAGCTAATAGAGCATACAGACCTAGACTACTATCAATCTCCATTTCTCTGATTGTTTTCTTATTTAGACACACACACACACACACACACACACACACACACACACACACACACACACACGCACATTTATACTGAAGATATCCAAACTATGGACAAACATGTAAACATGGAATCATGAAAACATGAAATTGTAAAACCATTTAGAATGTTTTACATTTTAAGATGTCATCAAAAGTAGTTTTGATGACAGCTTTGCACACCTATGGCATTCTCTTGCTTTTCAAGAGTTTGTCTGTGGCATTTCTTGCCTTCTTAATGTGCTTAAGACTGTCTTGTGCATATAATGAGTGAGTATAGAATCAATACCCCTATTAGTGCTACTAAAATGACTGTACAAATCCACATTATGCCAAGAAAATTTGTTCATTTGTTTCAATTCATTACTTTAAAAAAATGAAGGTCAAACTATCCAAAAAATCTCAGGAACTACAGTAAGCAGTCTGCAATACCACCAGATGCTATAATGAAACTGTATCCAATAGATACAGACTAGGAAGACCAATAGCTACCTGGCTGCAAAGAATAAATTTATTAGAATGCCAGTCTCAAAAATCACGGCTTTGCAGCATTAGATTAGAGCCCACATAAATTCTTCTTGGTGTTCAAGTGGCAGACATATTTCAACATCTACTGTTGAGAGGACACTACATGAGTCAGGTCTTCATGGTCAAATTGCAGCAAAGTAACAAAGTACTTCAGAAGAACAACAAGCAGTAGATACTTGCTTGGGCCAAGAAAAAGGTGGTTACCAAAATATGGCTACTTTGAAGAATCAAAAGTATAAAACATATTCTGAAGTATTTAACATATTTTTGTTGACTACATAATTTCTTATTTGCTCTAATAATTTCATATTATTTAATTGACTTCAGAATTAATAAACAATGTTGAAAACAATGAAAATAAAGAAAAACCTTATAAGAATGTGTATCCAAACTTCTCACTGGTGCTGTACATACACACCCACATAACCTCACCCACACAATAACCTCACCTCACCAACCACACAATAACCTCACCACATAACCTCAGCCACACCGATAATCATAGATATCCCCAATATACTGTACCTTTGCACAGAAGTCTCTGTTCATAAGTGGGAACCATTCGTTGCTGCAGTTGGGAGCAGGGATGGTTGTTGGGGCTGGAGTAGTGATAACATCCACGGCCATCTGCTTACAGATATATTTTTCTTTATTTGTGCAACTCAGCACATCCCATAATCCAGCAAGTGTTCCTGTGGCTGTGGCGACACAGCCTTGTTTCCTCCCTGTGGTTTGAAGATTACAGCTATGTTCAGCTTTGTATTATTGATTACACAAGCATTAATGGGTTTGTAATGTGTACTGGAACAATTCTATAGACATTTACCTGGCATTCCTGCATTGAAATGAGTGTACAAAACCTGCTTGCTGTTAGTCCACTCAAAAGTGTGTCGATTCTTGGTATTAGAGAGTCCAATCCAGAAGTGCTTCTCTGGTCGCATTCCTACCAAGCTGACCAGGAAAGCATTTTCAACTCTGATAGGAACAGACATAGAGCCACTTGAAAAACATGCCTGACCCACGTGTCTTAAAATCACATGAATTGCATTCTGTTTAGAATGCATGGCAAAAATTGACATTTTAATGACAATAATGCTCTGACCTGTTTGTGATGTCAACCAAATAAGATTCAGATTTCACACACATCTGTTTGGCCTCATCAAAGGTTTTAGTTTCAGTTCCTATGAAGTAGCAGTAGTATCCATATCTGGTCCAGCCCTTGATAATTAAAGTTATTAAAATAGAATTATAATGATACATTAATTTATACTGTGACATTAACAATACCGTTTCCTACTGCACGAATATACTGAAGACATACTGCACAGATAAATAGAAATCTCATAATTTAACACTTCAAAATGCAAACCAAACACTTACAGACTTGCAGCCAGGACTTGTGATAACTGTATCATTAGTAGATGGTGCCGAATTTGCATCTTTCTTACAGATGAATCCATACTTGTTTGTACAGATTTCATCAGCCCACTTGCCTTCCTAGAAAAAGATGCATTTGAAATGGCAATTGTATCTCCAAATGTTACACATGTTAATCTGTAATCTTCACAGAATTACTGGTGGTTCTGAATAAGCCCTGCTCACAATATATGGGATGAGTTTGTGAAGCAGAAAATGTACCTCTCCTCTCATCAGAACACAGTCCTCTTTATTGTCAGCATTATGGCTTGGTTCATTCATCTCCCATGAGACAAATGGGACACTGGAATGGTCACTCCACTCAAAAAACATTGCAGTCCTGATGTCGTTTAAGCCGATCCACAACTCGTCTGTCTTCACTGTTTAATTTTGTTAGAACAAAGGACAAAGTGTTACAGACATATCAGCACTATTTCTGTTTCAAATGTTAATCAATTTTAGTGAAATTCATTATTTTAGTTAGTCCAATTATATAATATTGAGCTGCATATTGTCCTGTGGTCACCACATTGGATCTTTCGATCGACAAGATCTGGTACAGGTTTCACAACCCCTCATTTTCTAACATGACATAGAACTGGCACTGGCCATAATGCAGTGGCTCGGTTGTATGGGGTGTATGGTTAAGGGACCCAACAGTGGTTAACTTAAGGTGGCCTGGCTCCAACCAGTAACCCTCCAATCATGAACCCAGAGGCTTGACTGACTGACCTTTCACTGCTTCAAAGTATCACAATATCTTGTGAACACAAATGGTTTTACTGTACAGCACAGCACAGAAAAGCCCCTTTGAAAGCTGATCACACAATGTATAATTACAGTGTCTAAAGACGTAAATCACACAATCAAGTACAATAAGTTTTAATTGCTCAATTAGTGGGCAAGGTGGTTTCGGATAGAAAAAACAACCTAAATTATCTACAGATTTATTGGACAATACACAGATTATCTTGTTATAACCCATGAAAACATCTAACATCTGTCATGCTGTCCACCTGTGATGGGCGTGCCTCCATACAAGGCTCCGTACGTAAGTGGCCCTCTCTTCTGCAGGTGTGCGAAGGCTGACAATAATCAACGCTAATGGGCCTCAGGTTTTCTCTGCATTAGAGAAGCAAAGCCCGGAGTTGGGGTGGTCCAGGGTCCAGAAACACAGCAAAGAGTCGCGCAGTGGAACTACAGACAGTGGCACGCGAGCAGGGCGATGTTACGCACCCCATAGACTTTAAAGAGGAGATCAGAATGCCGCCCTTTGATCTTCGCGAGAGGACAGCGTGATAAAGAGCTGCTTGAGCTCCCGCGGCACCTTCATTCCCGTGCAGAGCCTGCCTTCGCACAGAAGAGGAAAAGGCCACTAGGAGTACTGGCCCGCGTTAAGATTCCTGATCCCAGCCGGGAAAGCAAACGGAGAGAGCTGGGAGGAGGCGGTCTTGGCTCGTGTTAGCGGGAGAGGTGGTCATCATGGGGGCATGTAGGAGTGCTTCCTCTGCGTGCTCCAGTCTGCCACTCTGCCTGCCGCCTTTCGCCAGCTGTGTGCCCGCAAGCCAGCAGGGCACTGCCAATGGACCTGCATGTGCACACCTCAACTCTTTTCCTTCCTTTTTTATCCCTCTTTAAACTCTTTCCTACCCCATTTTCCTAAATAAAATTACCTTTTCCCCGTAAGAACTTGCTTTGTGTCCGTGTGGCTGTGGTGCCACCCGTGCACAAGGGTCGAACCCGTTACACATCACAAAATTAAATGTATGTCAATTCAGAGTGTGTGCTGTCTTTCTGTTCCCTGGGATATTCTGCAGGATTATTGCAACCCTTCAAAGAGATAAGCTGTATAGATAATAGATGGGTGGATAGACAGTATTACTCACATTTACAGTACAAAAATATGAATCTGATTCAGCCGCACTATAAAGGCTTTATATCAAGTGGTTTTAAGAACTGAATTTGTCTTGTTGATAGTAAGATTTATCTACTGCTTGTTAATCTGTAATTAGTTTAATTAGCTTAATTTGCATCAACCAGCGCTATTTTTTAAATACACTTATTTTTGAAGCATGTTGCAATTATTATTTAGTTAAACAAATAGCATATTTAAACACAAAATTATATAAATCACAATTAGCTAAAGGAAATATATTTTTTTAGTTCTCAGTTTTTATGTCTTACAGAAAACCCACACAGAACAAACTATTTAATTTCATATAATAATTAGGAGCATCGTCATTGAAACTTACAGTATCCAAGTTGCGAGATGGCAAAGCTTTGTTCCTCTACACTGAGAATGCTCAGCAGATCCCCACCATCACGCCGACAGGAATCTTTTGCCTCCAACCATGTTTTTTTGGCACGATTAAGATAATAGCAGTGACCTAAGTAAGGTATCCATGGTCTGGGGCAAGAACCTGTGTGCACCACTGGACAGGAAGTGACAAAATACAACAATTAAAAATGGCAAAGTCAAGCTATGTTTTGTTAAATTCAAATAAAAAACTTCATAATAAGAGACTTACTTGGTGGAATAGTGGGACTGTGGGGGACTTTCTGGCAAATATATCCATGTCTTGCAGAACAATCATCAGTGGACCATTTGGAATCATATTGCTGATTAACTGCCCCGCAGCTTCGGCCTGGTTGAAAAGATGGTTGTCCTTTTTCGAAGCAAAAGATTGAAGAAATGAATGAATGGATCCACAGATTAAATAAATGTTCCTGTATTACAGCAAACATGACACTGATTGGCTTTCAGGTTTACCTCAGAAGGGACTGTATAGTGCAGTTAAATACTCACCACTTTGCCAGTTTAAATAGCGTAAAGGTTGCCCATTGATCCAGTGCCATCCATTAGAAGCATCTAAACTGTTTAGCCCTGTCCACAGCACTGGGCCATTTCCCTGAGTCAAACCTGTGTGAATAAGACCAGTGAGAATGTGGATCTGAATACTATCTATATATTGACACAGTGTATATATTTTATCTATACAGATTATACCTGATATAAAGGTTTGCTCGTGAGGCTCAGTGATACTCGCCAGGTCTCCCCCCTGCTGCTGACAGCTTTTTCTGGCCTGATACCAGGTAAGTGCAGACACTTTGTTTATCTGGTAATACATGTCTGTTAGAGGGTTCTTGGTCCAGAAATCATCTGTAAAGAAAATAAAGCTGTGAATACGGATTTTTAACACACACACAAACACACTTTTTTAAAACAAATTTAAAATGTATGTACCTGTTTGACGTGTCGGGCAATAACCCCAGAGCTCATTATCTTCATATATACTTTCGATTGCACACCACAGGTGATTGTTAGGGGAATCGTCTATTGTGCAGTCAGCATACCATTTATTTTTGTACCTAAATGGAAAATGACATGGACGCCCAAAGCCAACTTCTCCAACTGTATACAATTCTGTAAACATAGAAAAGAAGTAGCTGTTACTCAGTTTCGCTCCATGTTTAAGTTTACACATGTGCAAAAATAATTTGGTGGACACTGAAATGGCACATTTGGAGGAGGAGAGAAGGAAAAGGAGCTTGCCATATTGAAAATGTATTATCTGAGGTATATTTCAGCTGAAGCACTGGCAAACAAAAATGCAAATACAAGATAAAATATGGGACCTTTAAACAAGTTTTACATGGTACCAATGATATTTCTTCTTAGAAATGAGTACAATTAACTAGTTTTGTTTTATAAGTAATAATATTTCATTGCAATTGGAGTTAAATGGCTTTTAAAAACCCTAGTGCTGTAAAAAAAAAAAATTTTTTTTAAAAGTGCCTACAAACATATATAATTTAAACATGGTTACAGCTTAATGGGCACTTAGGTCTTAGTCCTAAAAGTTGACACAACAAGAAATTATAAAAACATCCCATTCTTAATGCCCAAAATCAAAACACGTTAAAGCAAATGAAGTAAAAAAAAAAAAAAAAAACTGATAGTAAAGTTCAGACAGTAAAGTAAATAAATCATACACATTGGGTTTTACCTACAGTAATTTAGTACAAAACTTAAAGCATTAAAGCTATTCTAAAATAAAATTTTGTAAAAGACTCACTAATTTGTTTTCAGTATAATACCTTGATATGGCTGAGAGCAAATGTTGTCTGTTGTTCCATGTATTGTCCATTGGCTCTTGACTTCTTGCTTTCTCGACA
Organism: Clarias macrocephalus; assembly: GCA_011419295.1. Taxonomy (NCBI): domain Eukaryota; kingdom Metazoa; phylum Chordata; class Actinopteri; order Siluriformes; family Clariidae; genus Clarias; species Clarias macrocephalus. The sequence continues at coordinate 9,559 of JAAGKR010012709.1, forward strand.
TTGTTAGAGAAGTAGATTCTCCCTGAAGGGACAAGTATAGTGACTCATTCTTCAGGCTAAACTGTGTATTGTTCGTGCATTCCCACTCTTGGAGGTCTTTTCGGGCATTACAGATGAACCACTGCAGTTTATTGCCCTCTGTCTTGCTCCCAACACCAAGGCATTTCTTCTGGGCAACATTCAAAATTCGGTTCTCAGAAGTCCAACGAAACTGCTGTTTTGAGCTGAGAGGGTCACACGTCATTATAAACTGCAAGTTGTCCGACAAGCATTTGTTCTTCTGTGCATTGTAGATCAAAAAATTTCCATCTATGAAAATAATTTTGCAAGCACTGAATTAAAAAACACTAGCGCAACATTTTAGTGGCACACATCTTCCCCTGCATCACTGTGCTGTTGGCTTATTACTATAAATTGAATTAGGGCTATGCCTAATTTAAAATAGGGAATTGTTAGACTACTTATTATTTTCTTAGATAACTATAACGAACTACTATAACTAGATAACTAAAAAGTAATTATTTTCTTCATGTGTGTGGGTCATTTCAAAACAATCTGTTGTAGTATTTGCAATTTCTCTATGTGGTATTATTTTGCTGACTAGGATTAAAAATGCTTATTTTAAGATCAAAATGAACAAGGTAACTTACCTGGATGAGCAAAGCAGTTTAAAAGATTAAGCATGAGCACAAGAACGGCAGAGAATTTCACTCTCTTTTGGTGCACCATATTTTTCAGCCTTACACAAGCCAGTTCCTGTGTCAAACCTGCCTTTGCCGAACTCTCACTATGTCACTTTGGCACTGGTGACTGTTTTTCTAGCAGACCACACATCAACTCGTGACTGATTTCATCATAAAAACCATCACAATTCAGGGAAGATGAATAAACATAAGGATAAATTCTTGGATATTGCTTAAGTCATAATTTTGCTGACAACTTATGCGGAGTGTCAGTAAAAAGTTTGGACAAAGTTTTGTGATTCATTTTTTACACTCACTCACCCATCATCTATTCCGCTTTATCCTGTATACAGGGCAGACTTAGGGCACAAGGCAAGATCACCCTTGACAGGGTGCCAATCCGTTGCAGAGCATACACACGCTGACACCCATTCACACACTAAGGGCAATTTGGGAATGGGAATTTGTCTAATCTGCTGTGTTTGGACTGTGGGAGGAAACCCACCAGGCACAGGGAGAACATGCAAACTCCATGCACACAGACCCAGGGAGGGGGAAAAAAATAATCTGATATGAAACATTCAATATTACATGCATGCTAAGAGCAGTGATTTGTACAGTATGCAGGCAGCCTTCAGGAGTGTCTCACTCATTATTTTTATTCAAGAGGAAGTCTTAATAGTGTTCTTGCCAAAGAAGCTGGTAGTCAATAAAATAGAACTAAACATCTAACAGACACACACATTTGACTTATGGGTGAGATAAATATGTAACTATACCCATCACTGCGACTTTTACATTTTGTGAACATCATGCTAGTACAATTACATTTAAATTTTATGTTTATTACAGATTTTCACAGCTACAAATGAAGCCTTTGGAACTGGAAAATATTTTAAATAAAAAGTTTTATTTACCTGTAAATAAAATGTTAAAACAAATCTATCATTACAAAAATAATAAAAACAAAACATTCTTTACTAGAAAAAAAGGTTTATGTCAAAAGGTCTTTCAGAGGAAATGTGATAAAGCATGTCAAAGGGTCATTCTCAGGAAATGTTGTTAAACACCATGTGCTTTTACTTCCCTTTTCGAACACTTGCATAATGTAGAAAGTGCTGAATTAGCTATTCAGTTTGCATGACATGAAAGAACAAATCAACCCCATTCAAGGACTGAATGTTTCCACACCTTTTAATTTCGAACTGATGTGAAATGCAAGATTATAATTAAAGACCTTTAAAAAGTAATTCTTTTCTTCATGCGAGTATGTCATTTCAAAACAATATGTTGTAGTATGTTAGAGGGTTATTTTATGATTATAAATAAGTTATTATTCATTTATTGGATATTTGAGATGAATTGCATTAGAGGAATATTTGCAACATCTATACTTCAGAGCTTTTGATTGGCCAATTACGCCAGTGATTAATATGTTTCATATGACACCAATTCTGAGGCAGTAAGTAGCTTCTCATTTTTTAAACAAGCATGTTGGAAGAAGTGTCCCATAGTCATGGAAAAGTGGGAAGAGTTCAATCATTGGCATACATCAAGCAAAAGAAACAACGGAAATTACTGGAATTTACAAACTGTCCAACACAACCAAACCACTCTCCGCTCAACATTGATGACTCCTCTGTGGAGATTGTCAAGGGCACAAAATTCCTGGGTGTCCACCTGGAGGAGAACCTCATCTCGTCCCTCAACACCAGCTCTCTGCACAAGAAAGCCCAACAACATCTTTTTTTTCCTGAGAAGGCTGAGGAAGGCCCAGCTTCCACCACCAATCCTCACCACCTTCTATAGAGGAACTACTGAGAGCATCCTGAGCAGCTACATCACTGTCTGGTTTGGGAATTGTGCCATGTCGGACCACAAGACCCTACAGCGGATAGTCAGGACAGCTGAGAAGATCATCGAGGTCTCTCTCCCCTGTATACATATGTAGACATCTACACGCTGCAAAGCCACCAGCATTGTGGCTGATCGGACACACCCCTCTAACACACTCTTCACCCTCCTGCCATCTGGTAAAAGTTACCTAAGCATTCGGGCCCTCAAATTAAGACTGTGTTACAGCTTTTACCCCCAAGCCATACAACTTCTCAATACACAGGGACTGGTCTGATAAACACACACACACACACACACACACACACACACACACACACACACACACACACACACACACACACACAAATTACTCAGACGAACTAAATAACATCAGGATTGAACTGATAAACACACACATGCACAAACACTCTGATCAACAACCGTCTTACAATTTGTTCATACTGTACCTACCTACAGTACCTGAACTGTTCTTTTGCAAATATTTGCACAATATTTATTACTTGCTATTTGGGCACAGTATATTAAAATCATTGCTGCTACTTCAAAAAGTAGTTACGTTACATTGTTTTAGGTTAACTTTTTAAAAAAAAATGTAAATCTGTCATATCTGAGCTATTCAGCTAATTAGATCTTACAGTTAGATAGCTGGTTCCAGTAGAGTTATGTTGTTAATTTATGTTGTTGCATGTATGTAGCACCTTGGTCCTGGAGAACCGTTGTTGTTTCACTGTGTACTGAACTGTATACGGTTGGAATGACAATAAAAGCCTACTTGACTTGACAAATCCTAAATAAATTATAATGCTGTAATAGTGACAATAAAAGCATTTTCCTATTAATGTGATGAGAGCTCACAGGATTGAAACTAAACAGCTGTGTGTCTATAAGAAAACACACAGATTGTTGAATCACTAAAATACCTGGGACAACATGTATAACCTTTGCATTCACATTTGTCAAAATAAGGTTGCATCAGTGACTGTCAGAAAAAAAGTCAATTAATCAGTGATAAGTAAATATACCATGGTAAAAAATTGTTATTTGATCCCCTGCAGATTTTGTACGTTTGCCATAATTTCTTTGCCCACAAAGAAATTATACAAATTATTTTTTTACAATTAACCTACCATAGAAATTGACTTTTATTTTCTTTGCAAGTGGGAAGGAGATCAAATAATTATTTTCCCGACTGAAGGCACATGTACAGGCCTGTCTGAAGTTTGACAATGAACAGGGAAGGATTGGGAGAAAAGGCTGTGACCAAAGCAGACCAAAATTGAGCTCTTTGGCATCAAGCTGTGCTTAGAGGATGAAAAATGCTGACTATGACCCTAAGAACACCATCCCTACAGTCAAGCACAGAGGGGGAAACATTATGCTTTGGGGCTGTTTCTCTGCTAAAGGTACAGTCTGTCTTTGCCACATTGAGGGGTCAATTGACGGGGCCAGGTATTGTAAAATTTTGGATCAAAACCTTCTGAAGATGGGTTATGGATGGGTCTTCCAGCATGACAATGACCCAAAGCACTCCTTCTCATTCAAAGAGGTTGAATTTGTATTATGGCAAGAAAAAAGCAGCTAAGTGAAGAAAAACGAGTGGCCATCATTACTTTAAGAAATGAAGGTCAGTCAGTCCGAAAAATTGGGAAAACTTTGAAAGTGTCCCAAGTGCAGTCACAAAAACCATCAAGCGCTACAAAGAAACTGGCTCACATGCAGACCGGCCCAGGAAAGGAAGACCAAGAGTCACCTCTGTTGCGGAGGATAAGTTCATTCGAGTCACCAGCCTCAGAAATCGCAGGTTAACAGCAGCTCAGATCAGAGAGCAGGTCAATGCCACACAGAGTTCTAGCAGCAGACACGTCTCTAGAACAACTGTTAAGAGGAGACTGTGTGAATCAGGCCTTCATGGTAGAAGATCTGCTAGGAAACCACTGCTAAGGACAGGCAACAAGCCTATAGAAAATGTATGGGGCGACCTGAAAATTCGAGTTGCCAAGCGAAGGGCAAGAAACCTCCAGGATTTAGAGAAGATCTGTAAAGAATAGTGGACCAAAATCCCTCCTGAGATGTGTGCAAACCTGGTAACCAACTACAAGAAACATCTTACCTCTGTGCTTGTCAACAAAGGTTTCTCCACCAAGTAAAATGTCATGTTTTGCTTGTGGACCAAATACTTTCCTCATTGAAATGCAAATCAATTTATCACCTTTGTATCATGTGCTTTTTCTGGATTTTTGCTCGATATCCTGTCACTATCTTTTACAATAAATCTATCATCAAAATTATAGCCTTCAATAATAATTTCATTATTTTCCAGACTGTATCTATGGCAGCTAATAACCCAGATGACTAGCATCAACCCATGATTCATTTATTCTGAGAAACATGTGTTCATGTTTTTACCAACTTGAATTAGTAACATTGTTGTAACTGAGTTGGCATTTGAATTTACAGTATATAGGAATTTGAAACTTCTTCCTTAGAAAAATGATAAAGCAGAAGTTACATCAATCCAAAAACAAATTATATAACAATGTTTTATGTCATTCATTTTAATTGGCCAGAAGCATATGCTCAGGTCCACATTATGTTAGACGCGAATTATAAACCTGCTTTTATCAATTGGTGAATAATTAAAATGTGTTTAATTCTTATTCTAAGTCTAATTAATGCTGAACTTCTCTTGTATGCTACCCTTACATTTTTTTTTTGGTTTGGTTTAAAAGTGAGTAGGGAACGGTGTAAACACTGTATTGTAATACATATTACATATATAACGTTCTGCCATAAAACTTTACATCGTTATGTGTGATATTGCCAGGAGTTGAGCAGTTTCTAAAATACTCAATCCAGCAGCCCTTCTTCCACAGCTAATCCTTGAATTATGTCATATAGATCTCCCCCACCCCCCCCCCCCCCCCCCCAAAAAAAAGCATGTTTCAGGTCATTAATTGGAACTATTGGCTGAGTGTAATCAGTTAAAATAGCGCAAAACACATATGAATTCATCCTGCTGCTCTGTCAGCAGTCACATTATAAGTAAATTCTGAGCCTTAGGTCATATATGCTCACTTGGGATCATGAGCTGTTTCTTAACTTTTTCATAATTCTCTCTTCACATATCCAGACAGCAGATGACGCAGACTCGGCTCTGACTCAGATCCCCCACTTCGACTCAAGCAGATCCACATAACATCCCCCAGTGGATCCAGTTTGGAGACTTCTGCTTTCTGGATAGTTTCAATGAACAAGGGCTTAACATAAATTCAAAGTGATTAGTTGAATGTGGCAGCCATAAATGCATAGCCTCAATATCTAACAACTGATTTTTTGTTTGTTTGCTTTTTGTAGTTCTTAAACTTTTACTGATACATTTGAGGTTCATCCTGTGGGGTTTAAAAAAAAAAAGAACATTGGAAACCCAATGTTCTAAAGTTGATAAGACCACCCAAACTTTCCAAAAAAAAAAAAAAAAAAAAAAACCTGGAGTACATATATGTATCAATAAGCCGTAACATTAAAACTGTCCTAAACCATCTAATATTGGATAATAAGTATTTCTTGTGCCACCAAAACAGCTATGGTCCTTCAAGGCATGGACTCCAAAGGACATATACATATATATATATATATATACATATATATATATACATATATATACACATACATATATATATATATATAT
>JAAGKR010012710.1:0-15784 GCA_011419295.1 Clarias macrocephalus
TAAAGACTATGAATTCTTGATGAAAAATGAGCAATCGCAATGATGATCTGCATCATCCACACTTTCTCCTTTCTCTCATTTCCTGAGGTAAAAATCAGTCACAGCAATAAAAGCATGAGGCTCATCATCACTCTTGCATTGACTGTTCACTCAGTGCTTTAGTAATCACATACTGAGCGCTGAAATAATCCATCTTAGTTGCATTCATTTTACAACTTTGCATGCTGCCGTTTCTACAGTGTTAATAATAACCTTTGTGCATCTTGGATCAGTTTACACAGAGGATTAAGACTAATTAAATGTAATCCAGTAGTTTCAGTTGGTTATGTTGCTATAGGCTGGAACCAACAAGATGGTCAAAGCACGACATTCACATGCAACAAGCACAATTAACCAGCATGGTACCAATGGAAATGTCTTTAAATAAATGTAGTAACATTTGTACTGTTTAATAGCTGTGTTTGTTGATTCACTATCCACTATACTGTAGATGGTGGGAAAAAATGATATATTTATGAATCGCGACTCATAAAATTAAGGAGAAAATTGGGAGAAAAAATAGATTTATGTGAATCGTCACACAGGCGCAAATCTATTTTCTCCCTAATTTTAGTTGTTTCCAATTCCTTCCCATTATCAGGGCACTCCCACGTTAAGGCTATAACTACCAGTCCGAGAGAGCGTGTTTTCTCCGACCTATGTGGGGCCAAGCATTTTTTCTTAAACTGCTCACTCACGCATTGCTAGGAGCAGCATTACAACCTCAGAGGACAGCGCTGTCCGCTCCTTTCACTTGCGTGAGCTCACGGAAGCCCACGACTGGCTGTAGAGCCGTGATTGGTCGTAGAGCGCTAAGTCCCTTCCATCCCACCCACCAAGTATCAGTTTACAAAATCACAAATGTAAACAACTTCCTGAGGTTTTCCCATACTTACACTGACTTCTCATTAGGCAGAAAATGTTTAGACATATTAAGAATCATACAAATGACCACAGTCCCAGTAGATTTACTCCCTCACTCCCGTACTCTTTCAGTCTCTGCGTTGCATCATTACCATGGACTGTTGTTGTTTTCACGAAACACATTTACAATACTGTACAACCGCCTCAAGGGAAAGATGAAGAATCTGGATTGAAATGAACATATATTCAAATGGTAATGTTCTTCATCATGTATGCTGATGTGGTGTTCTAAACAGGCCACTTATTTCTTAAACAATTTAGTATGAAAAGATGTAAAAAAAAAAAATGTGAGGGCTACCAACAGACTAGGGAAAGAAGAGTGAGATGACAGAAGGAGGCGGAAAATAAACATTTTCTGAGTAACAGGATGAATTAAATTACTTCATTACCCATCATTTAAGATTCATCACCAGAATAAAAGAGTCCTAATACCACCATGGTACATTGTATACCGTATATATAAGTTAATATACAGTGTATATAGCCTTTGTTAACAATTACAGAGGTAATTGTTCCTGTAGTTCTTCACCAGGTTTGCACACACTGCAGGAGGGATTTTGGCCCACTCCTCCATACACATCTTCTCTAGATCTGTCAGGTTTCGGGGGCTGTCACTGAGCAACACAGAGTTTCAGCTCCCTCCAAAGATTTTCTATTGGAGTTAGGTCTGGAGACTGGCTAGGCCACTTATATACACGACCCATCTTTAATGCTCTGACTGAGGGAAGGAGGTTTTTGCCCAATATGTCACAATACATGGCCCCGCTCATCCTCTCCTTAATACAGTGCAGTCGTTCTGTCCGCTGTGCAGAAAAACACCTCCAGAGCATGATGCTTCCAGCCCCATGCTTCACTGTAGGTATGGTATTATTGGGATGTTACTCAACATTCGTCTTCCTCCAAACACGGCGAATGGAGTTAAGACCAAAAAGTTCTGCGTTGGTCTCATCTGATTACAGGACTTTCTCCCATGACTCCTCTGGATCATCCAAATGGTCCCTGGCAAACTTCAGACGGGCCTGGACATGGGCTGACTTAAGCAGAGGAACCTTCCGTGCGATGCAAGATTTGAAACCATGACGTCTTAGTGTATTACTGATAGTAGCCTTGGAAACGATGGTCCCAGGTCTCTTCACAGCATTGACCAGCTCCTCCAACAAGAACATGTAGTTCTTGGCTGTTTCTTCACCATTCTTAGCATCACAGATACTCCATGAGGAGAGATCTTCCCTAGGGCCCCAGTCTGAGGGACACTGACAGTCATCATTAGCTTCTTCCATTGCTCCAACAGTTGTTCGTTTTCCACCAAGCTGCTTGGCAATTGCCCCGTAGCCCTTTCCAGCTTTGTGAAGGTCTACAACTTTGTCTCTTGTGTCTTTTGACAGCTCTTTGGTTTTGCCCATGTTGCTACTTAAACTTTGGCTGATTGTGGGGTTCACAGGTGTCTTTATAACAGCCAACAGGTGCTACTAATTTTGAATCATGAGCAGAGTGTAGCTGGACTATTTAAAAGCAAAATAACAGGTCTTTGAGGGTCAGAAATCTGGCTGATAAACAAGTGATCAAATACTTACAGTATTTGAAACAGTAATTCACATATCAATTGTTAAAAATCATACAATGTGATTTAATATATATGTTATGATATTATAACTTGTAATGGTTTTCAAAAAATGGCACCAAAGGTTCTGTTTTTGCAGGACACTGCTTGGCTTGCACATTACAGACACTCAGCTTGGAGTAAGTGCCACAATCCCACTTACAGTTCTGATTTCGCTCCAAGCAATTGCTGCATGTTTGGGCCATTAAAGAAGTTCCTGAGGGGCCAGCGTTTCAGACGCGAAGCAAGCAGTCAGATCATGTTTTCCACGTACTGAGAAATCTTTCTACCTTAATGGTTTTCAAGCACCAGTAAAACATTGGGTGTAACAGGGGATTATATAGAGAAATAAAGGTAGTGTTTACTCTCATAACTTTGTTCCGTCATTCTCCATGATCAAAAGTCCCGGTTTGACTTGAACACCGCAGTAATATTAGAGCCGTAGATCTTAACGTTCCTACTTACAGGTCAATGTTATTTATGGGCTTTTTTTAAGGTTGAGGTTGGGGGATTAAATCCCATCAACATACATTTTTTTCTGTTTTGCTAAACATGCACGAGGTGAAGAATATCAATTTCATTTTATCACTGCGAGAAACCTCCTAATGAAAACAGATTCTGTGAAAAGTAAAAACAATAGAGAAAATGTGCATTTGCATCACAATAGCCAAAAGTGCTGTCTCTAATTTGCATATGATAAGGAACTGCACAGTGCACATCCCAACTGGGACACACTAACAATATATAACACAACAGTTCACTCCATCATCATTATTAAGGGTGGTATTTAGTATGCACCATAATTCTTACTCCCCCACTGAGAGACGAGCACAAAAACACTTCGAACTAGGCAAAAATATAGAAGGTAAAAACAATCCAGTGAAATTAATTAACCATTATGGTTTAGATTAATCGAAAATCCTAATGTAATTACACAAGGCCTACTTAAGCAGGCCATCTCATTCAGATAACGAGTACACTGAAGTAATTAGACACTGAAACTCCCCGAGAGATGAGCCATAGTGACATTCTGCCAACAGCACAGATCTCAGTCTCTCTCTCTCTCTCTCTGTATGTGCAGCTGACATAAAGAGAACATTGAGTCATACTGGGTCTGTCCCAAATCACCTGCCAATCTTTTCCAACTCATCCTTCCCGAAGTGACAACATTGAGGAATATAGTGAACTCTGGATCCCACTATTCTGTACTTTCACAATGATTTAGTATTAATCAACATACATTTATAGCAAGTACTGTATATAGCTTAAACCCTTGATATATACATTTCGCCCTACAACCATTGGTTGTCAACAGGCGGACCATGTTCCAGATTGGGACTAAGCAACAGGTTTCAGCAGGCTGAAGTGAGCACTTGAAAAAATACTGCAGCAGAACCAATCCATGTACAAAGAAAACCTGCCATCCAGCCACACAAATTTTTGAAATATGAACCTTATATGCAGCTTCTGTAGCGGATCCTTTTTCTGCAGCTTATCCTATCACATACTTTTGTATTGTATTATAAATTATTTAGTTGAAGTGAGCTCATGAGACATTGGGTCAGAAAGAAGAATTTTTTACAAATTTATTATTGAAATCAACCTCTCCCCACTCCCTCCCTGACCCACAGGCGTGCACAGGTCAATGACCATGAAAAAATAAATAATAATAATAATAATCAAATAAACAGCTGGTTATACATATGTAGATGGGGGGAGGCTTCAGACATCACATTTGAGTTGATTTGGGGTTTTCAATATGTCAAACAGAACCAAAGTTATCATTAAAACACTTAAATTTGACCACCACATGAATACGGAAATGTGTTAGTCTTCATTTTGGTCATAAAAACAACTGAAAACAACCATAAAAAAACATGTGATCATGTGTACATATTTCTTGGCCAATGTGACACATGTTCAATCATTTTCTCAATGCTTGTACAATTGGTTAAAATGAAATAAAATGATGCTGCAATAAAGGATATGTTCCTCTATACTGCACAATCCTGACCCCTAGATATACAGTATGCATTAAAACTACAAATGGCTACAATTGCGGTGGTTTGTTTAAAATCACACGTAAAGATATATGGACTGTGGTATATGAATAGATCCATCCTACATTATGTTAAATTATACATGGATGTGTCTTATCTATTCACAGTATGCGGTACGTTAGACCAAAATGGCATGTGAAATCACATAATGTAAAACGTATCCACTTTCAAGTAAGTCTCTTACATATGAATGAATATATGAGTTCAGTCCCAAGAGCTCGTTTGTAAGTAAAATTTGTTCATATATTGTAAGTCCAACAAACATTGTGTAGGTACTCGGATACCAGCACAATTGGCTATACACAAGTATAAAACTAACATGTTCCATGATCTTGTCCTCGTTCTTTAGAATCGTGCCGATGGTTGAACGATTCATGTTAAAAGAACAAGTAATGTCTGCCATCTTTTCGCCTCGCTCCATTCCCTCAATTATTTTCACTTTTGCCTCCCTCGTTATAAGGGTTGGGTAACGAAAACAGGTGCCAATACGGCACGGTACCTATAGAACCGGTATGTACCGGACCGAAACAGAACGCAAATTTCGGTGCCTCATTTCGGTGCCACTTAAATGCCTGAACTGTCGATTAATATATTTGTTCTCTGGGGCTATGATGATGACACGGTTGTAACAAGCATTAGATTCATCAACACACATGATCGCTAGTAAATTTTAGATACCGCATTCATGGGGTGTCAGAAATGATCGGAAAAATGAATTATTTCCTTAATTAGAAAACTCTTGAGGACTTCGGAAAGCTTTGATAATACAAATCCAAAACATTCTTGTAGTAATGTTACTGTCCATTTTATTTTTGTAGATAAAAAGTGTATTAAAATAGATTTAAAAAAAAAAATGAAAAGCACAAATCATCAGGAAATGAGACCATCCGAGATGCGCGTGAACGCAGCAACTAACGTTACACTCGCTCTGACGGCAGCAGGTGGTCTACCGCTATCTTAACTTGCTAAATTAACTTTCGTTAAAATGCCTAAAACTAAACGGTCGAAAGTGTGGCTATATTTCACAAGGCAGGATTCCGACACCGCGACGTGCAGTAAATGTTTTACGGCAGTTGCGTGTAAAGGGGGAAACACGTCAAAGCTAATGAAACATTTGAGGGCACATGGAATAAACTTAAAAGCGGACAGATGCGGCGTGTTTGATAGCATACAGACAACAGCTGGCACTATTGGTGTGGATGAGCCCAGCCCCAGTCATACCAACCGTAGCAAAAAAGATTATGATGACGTCATCAGCCTTTCCGCAGGTTAGTAGTAGGCTAATGTAATGTTAACTGCAAAATGCAAATCTCGCATTCAGGCTAACAAATGGTCAAACGATTTGTAAAATACTAATGTAACATAAATTCTGTTTATAATTATGGCTTTTCATACTTAAACTTTTAATATATTGTTCATTTTAAGCATTAATTTTTTTTGTCCAATAAAAATGTATTCTTGAGCCATCATTTTGTGGCTTTTGCAAAGTATCGGTTCAGGCACCGTTTTGGCACCGGTACCGGTTTAAAAGTATCGATTTGGCACCGGTATCGGAAAGAAAAAAAAAACGATACCCAACCCTACTCGTTATTGCTTGGTGCTTCTTAGTAGTACCAACGCTGCTTTTACACTTGCTTGCGGATATCCTGGGCTTGTACTGCACTTCAGAGGATTGACAATGTACGGGCGGACATGTGATCCAACTTCTGTGAATGCGCGAACGCCTGTTCGTATCTTCGAAAGTTTGTAACTTGAATGATTGTATGAAGGTGACTTACAGTATACACTGTAAGTATTATTGTCCTAAATAGGCAAGAAAAAGTCACTGTCTTTGATTTGCAACTTAAAAATTACAACAATGAAAAAAAAGTCTTGAAATTGAAAATTTCCAAGTATTATACTGAGTGCTTTGCAAAAGATTAAGCATAGAATTTGATGTAGCTCTCACCTACAGTAAACAAGATACATGATTATCCTGATATACTGATAACTATTATTTTTACCCCCACACAGTGATTGTATAGGGACGAAGGTTAACAATAAACACTCGCTTGCTTTTGCTTTTGACAAGCTGTAAGGTTCCATTGCTTCCTAATTGTATACTATTACCGAATGGTCATTATTCCAATGTCTGTAGCCTACCACTTTCAAAAATTCAAAAATAGCTTGGGATAACCGTAGATGCCGTTCTATAGCCCATAACAATCACTACTGTTCACAACTTCCATTATTTCCAAAAGGAAATCATAGGGGAAGCAACGTGGGTGGATGGTGAGTATGTAAATGAACTGGATGTAGTAGTGGCATGCTTACCTTCCCGAAGCTGCCCTTTCCAATAGCTCGGAGAATCTGGAAGTGATCGAAATTCACTGTAAGGAAAGCAGAAGAAAAAAAGAATAATAAGTTATAATGTAATGTAAGAATAATTGATTACTTAGACAGCAGACTTATGATTTATTCCAGTTTACCATCCCGTTTTAAGCAACCTTCTTTGTACGTAAATAGCTATGCAATTTTTAAGAAATGTACAATCTATCTTAATTTCATCTCAAATAATTGATTAGAAATATAAACAACCTGAAGATACAACCATCTTGTCCCCCCCGTAAAAGTGATAGGAACCTAAACAGTTTTTTTGATCAAACTGTGTTTAAAAAGCATAAAAATTCTTTTTAAAAAAGTCAATTTTATTATCATGATTTTTTTTAGTGAAAAAAAAGGACAAGGAGTTTGGAATGTATTAGATGTTGTAATACTGTAGCTCATTATTTTACACCTAAGTAAGTACATACAAAATACATATATGTGTTAATTAAAAGTATTTGCTATGCGTATTGCATTTTGAAGTATGTACGTAATAACTTTTTTTTTGCTGTAGTTGTTCATGCCACAGTGCAATAATTTCTCATAAGTTCATTTAAGACAAAGTCTAAGTTAAATACATAAGTGCATAGTATGTGATATGTGATATGAAAAATGCCAGGTAGTAGTCGAATCGAACAGCTTAATAGCACATATCTGACTAAAGTCCAGGTTTATATTGTGTAATAGTGACTATAACATTATATAACAGACATTCAAACATTCAACTACTGCTGTGCACCTGCTATTTGTGTATTTTGAAGTGATAATCTTGTCACAATGGCACCTGGACGCGAGTGGGATATAATAGGCACCAAGTGGACATTTTGTTCTTGAAGATGATGTGTTGAAAGCAGAAAAAACGCAGTTGACAAGGGACAAATTGTGACGGCTAGATGACTGGGTCAGAGCAAAACCAGAACGTCGGCTCTTGTGGGGTGTTCCTGGTCTGCAGTGGTCAGGACCTACCAGAAGTGCACCGAGGAAGGAAAACCAGTGAACCGGCGACAGGGTCATGGGTGGCCACAGTTCACTGTCACCATGGCTGGCCCATGGAGACCGATCTAATAAAAGAGCTGCTGCAGCTCAAACTGAAAAAGTTAATGCTGTGGAGGGCCCCACATCGCATTTTAAAGGACTTAAAGGTCAGCTTGGTACCAGATACCACCAAGGCGGGGAACCTGCTCAATATTAGGCGCATGGTGTACAGTATATCTCCATCCTGATACCTCATGCATGCAAAGTATTCACCAAGTACCAGGTAGAATTATGTACAATAATTACCCATTAGGATTTTATGCAAAAATATCATACAAGAAATGATTTGTACAATGTATTTTTCTTTTAAACACTCGTTAGATGCCTGTGTTTCTGTGTTCAATTCTCACCAGTACCCTGTGGTTTAGCTCATTAGCTCAAAATACAATGGGCTGACTCAGACATGTTACTGAAAAATTTCTGTGACCTTCAGAAACTTCAGCAATCAGAAGGAGGATCAGTGGAAGAGGCCCTCTGGGTCCACACTCCATTTCCTGCGAAGCCATGCACCGTCCTGCCACTTCTCTTGTACAGTGAATCATAATCGGCATTGTTTTAAGTGCACGTTTCCCTTATGATCTTCTCCCGCCTTGCTTTTTACAAACACCTAAAATTATCCTTTTATCAATATAATATAATAGGATGTTTGTCTGGCCCCACTGGTGTGTCAGCCCTGCGGGGACACGATTTCACCAGAAGCAAGCATTAAAAATGAGAAGCCTGACTACAAAGAGGATGTATTATGATTCCGCTTGCCTCTGTGCATTCTCTTTTTATCTCAGAGGTCACTGCTTTAAGGCATCAATATAAAAAAAAAACTCATTAATCTAATCTTTTTACTCTGGCAGAAGCACTGGGTCTTTCTTCTTTTGGGGCAGAAATATTGGCTGTTTTATTATAAAATATATATTTCGAAAGACTTTACTTCCTAATGGCTGACTGAACGAGTACATTGTCATATCTAATGTGGCAAAACTCTACATCTGAAAACAACATCCCATGCATATGTTCATCTAATTTTAAATTGCCCATGCATTTGCATGAAGAAATTAACGAGCTCAAATACAGGTGATTTAGTCTTGAGGGTAAAATGCCCAAATGATCCAGGCAACTTTTGTTTTTTTTTATTGCACAATAATTCCTGCTGGACATAATTACCTGTCTCTTGGTAGCATACAGTTCTACATAGTATACTGTAGAGGTATAGCTGTGAGGCAGTCTACACCATGTATCATAAATCATCTATTATTTTCTATTAAGTCATACTCATTAATGCAATTACTTAATCAGCCAACTATGTCGCAGCAATGCAAAGCATAAAAGTATACAGATACAGCACATGCTACACACACCTTTGGGTAACGTTCATATCATCTATCAGAATGTACAAACAGTAGCCTGATTGTTAGTGAGACATAGACTTTAAGGTTTTTGGAGTACTGCTATAACTGCTGATCTCCTGGGATTCTCCCACACAACCCATCTCTAGGATTTAAACAGAATGGTGCAATAAAGAAAAAAATCCAATATGTGGCAGTTCTGTCGATGGAAACTCCTTGTTGAGGAGAGAGGTCAACTGAGAATGGCCAGACTGGTTCAAGCTGACAGAAAGCCTGCGATAACTCAGAATGCACAGCACGCCGAACACCGAGGCAGACGGCTAGAAGACGCCAGATCTGAATCCAATAGAACACCTGTGGGATGTGATAGAATGGGAGATTCGACAGCATGAAAGCGCATCGGAAAATTCTCCAGGAGTCACATGATGCAATCTTGTCAACATGGACCTGAATCTCAAAGTAGTGTTTCCAACATCTTATGCAATCCATGGCATGAAGAATTAAGGCGGTTTTGAGGGCAAAGATAGGTCATACCAGGTATTAGTGTAGTGTTACTAATAAGGTAATAAGGTGATCTGTGAGTGATCTGTATGTGTCGTTGACTTTTCTTCTGTCTGACTGTATGTGTGTGTACCTTTTTCGTTTTGATGCCTTTTATTCTATGATAAAAACAATGCCTCAGGACAGGTGTGTTGATTTGTTATCTGATAAAATGGCAGAAAACCTGCGATTGCTTTGCTCATAAACAAAAACAGGTTGAAATTTGCTCAGATTCAGGCATTCCACAGCTCGTCCATGTATTTTAAATACAATACACTGTTCTTTGAGGCATCAACAATCAAATGCATTCCTGACCTTTCACATAAATTTGACCTGATCCTGATTACTAATGAGTTATTCTACACAATTTGCCCAAATCTGCCTTTATCCTAATGTAGTATGTAGTATGAGTTACAGTACCTACTGTAACTAAAACTAAATTAGATTTATCTCCATCTGCATTATTCACCTAACTAAAACGGCATTCCTTTTTTTTTCTATTCTACTGACAATTATTTGTATTAAATGTAGTCTCAAGGGAAGTATAAGCTTTAATAATTTAATAATGTAACATCTGCATGCTCAACATCTGGGTTTTAAACTGTGTTTGTGTTTCTGTGAAACACTTGGGAGATCAGTGTTAGAAACTGTTTAGGGATTGTTTATCTTCTAAAGCAATATTCATAACTGAAGACAATTTGTGACATTTGTAATCCCAAGGAAGGAAGTATTGATTTTTGAATGCAGGGACATCTGCTCTACAGCATCTCTGGAGACCTGTTAGGTTAAGGGTTTTGCACAACAGCCCAACAGCAACTGTCTAGCAATCTTTAAATTTGAAATCCAGTTCCCAGAATCTCTTAAGCACAGAAATATCACTGCCCAAAAGTAGGACCATAAGAGAAATATTAGATAATATCATACAGTGAGTTGGGAAAGAATTCAGACCCCTTGATTTTGATGCTTTATACTGTTTTGCCCATTCATTTACACATCATAATACACATACTACCAGTCAAAAGTTTGGACACACGTTTGTGTTTTTTTCGTTCTTTATGTCCATTAATGCTGAACATTTCCAAACTATGAAAGAACACGTATAGAATTATGTGGTAATTTATTTTATTTTATTTTTTTTTTAAACAACACAATACGTTTTAGATTTTAGATTGTCCAAAGTAGCTACTTTTAGCTCTGGCTGATGACAGCTTTGATTACAGAGATTTTTGGTTCTAACTGCTATGTCTTTGTTTGATGTAGAGAGGGTAATCAGATGGTTCTTGAATGTGTGGTTCCCACTGTGAAGCATGGAGGAGGTGTGATGGTGTTGGGGTGCTTTGCTGGTGACACTTGGTGACTTGAGGGCACACTTAGCCAGCACGGCTACTACAGCAGTGTGCTGTACCTTCTGGTTTGCACTTAGTGGGACCAGCATTTGGTTTCCAACTGCACAATGACCCCAAACAAGAGGAGAAAGTGATGGGATGGAGTGGTGCATCAGATGACCTGATATAAACGATTACTTCAAGTTATTGCTGAATCAACATGCATTTTATTTCTAAATAAAAGGCATAAGGGAAGCACTTTGATAACACTAAGTGACTGGTCTGAAAATAAACCTTCAGAAAATCAAGCATTATATCTGGCATGAACAGGTACTGCTCATTAACTGGTAACACCATTCCTACGGTGAAGCATGGTGGGGGCAGCATCACACTACAGGGGGCCTCACAGTAGCACAGCGAGACAACTGGTCAGGATTGAGCAAAGAATGAATGCAGCCAAGTACAGACAGGTGCTTGAAGAACGATTCATACTGTGGAGAAGTTTTATATATAAGCACGGAGTCATCAAGATTGGAGGCAAGATAACACCGGAGTGGTTTTTGGGACAAGTATTGAGTAGCTCAGCCAAAGTCCAGACATCAGTGGGCTCCAGAACAGCTTTAAAGAAACCATCCATTCTGATTGCGCTTAAGAGGATCTGCCAAGAGGAACGACGGAAACCACTCAATCCAGGAGTGCAACTCTGGTAGAGACATATCGGAGAAGATTTAAAGTGCTGCCAAAGGTGCTTCTTTAAAGCACAGCCTAACATAATAAGCTACAGACCCATTCGTTTTAAAATTCAACATTTAAAAAAATCTATCCAAGGTATGGACGAGACATGAGCATACTTCAAAGAAATCACAATTTACCTCGGATAATAACCGTATAGAACGCTGGCCGTCTCCATTACAGGCTCCATCCCTATCTAAGCCTCAATATATTCCCTAACCTCATAAGTGCACTTTTTATCAGAAAGTGAAATGCATTGACAGTTGGCATGGTTGGTGAATATCAGATTTTAAAAACCTGCCACTAAAACATCAGATACAGCTGAGTCTGCACACTGTGATAGTGCTGAGAAGAAGAAAAAAAAGAAAAAGAAATAGACAGAGGGAGGAAAGAGAGGGAGAGTAGAAAGGCTGAGACTGCAGCAGTTATTGGCATGGCTCCGACTGGGTTAAAGCCAAAGTGTGTAAGAATGCAAGCATCAATTTCAACGGGCTGCTAATGGGGGTCATCATAAAGTGCTTACTAATATAAGCTGCTGGGAAAGTTCTCACCATGAAACAATTACCGAGATGCCATTTGTCCAGAGAATCTCATTTATTACAAAGAACACGGGAACTAATCTGCATGAAGAGGATGAAACGGTGACGTCTTGCATCATCTCACGCAATGTTCATTTATGAACATGTAATAGAATGATATCATTGGCTCTGCAGTATTTTAGATGTATACAAATTATTACCAAAATACTCTTTCAAAGAAATGTTTTTTGATGTTTCACATCTGCAATGGTGGTTATATCAAATTAAATGGTTTATAAGGTTTCTCGATTTTTCATTTTGGTTCAACATCTTGAGATTAACATTAAAGCGCTAAACAATATAACAAAGGTTATGATAGAAAATATTAATAATGAAACAATCGGGATGTATTCTATATATATATATATATATATAATGTCAACAAGATAGATAGATAGATAGATAGATAGATAGGAATAACAGCTAAGCAGCACAGTGGCTTAGTCGTTAGAACAGTATTCTTGCAATTCCAGGGTCCAGGTTCGAATGTTGGTTTGCAGGTTCTCCACGTGCTTCGTGGATTTCCTCCAGGTACTCCTCCTAGGTTTACTCCCACAGTCCAAAGACATGCAGATTTGCCTAATTGGCCTTCCCAAATTGCCTGTAGTGTGTTAATGAGTGTGTATCTGTGTGTGCCCTACCATGGATGGGCACCCGGGTGTACCACGCCTCATGTCCTAAGTCTCCTGGGAGAGGCTCCAGGTCCCCTGCGACCCTGTATTTGCTATTCCAGAGTTTAGAGGTGATGCAAGAAAAATGTCTTCCAGGCTCTTAGCTGCATGTGATCCTGTAGATTAACAGAAGGCCTGCCCCATTTAAAGCCTTAAGATGTGCTAGATAAGCCAAAGCTAAACTTTCAGAGCATTAAATGTCATAAGCAAGACAAGTGTGTCTTAAACAAGAGTGGGTGAATATGCCTCGGCTTTCTTTTTCCTGGTGAGGACGTGAGCTGCTGCTGTATATTCTTATTTATATGCAAAGTGATAGCTTCAAGGAACGCATCTATACTGTATACTAAGATGGAGAAAATTTGCATTTAATTGGGTGAAGAAGGCAGATGAAGATGCATTAGACTCATACTATACAAATATCTAAAGCGGTTACAGTATGACGGAGTGCAGGAATTTCCTCAAGGCTTTATGGTGTCCGCCTATTCCCAAAAGCATGCCGGTAGGCATAGTGCCTACTTCATGTTGCCCCTAGGTAAGAATGACGCAGTATGACAGACTGGTGTTCTATCCAGTTTGTGCCTCTGAAACCACTTCAACCCTGATCAAGAATAAATTGAATGAATGCCTGAGTGAATCAGGTGGGCCAGCTGTTGACCATGTAAATGCAATTCTAAGACATAAATCTCTAGTAATCCTTTTCATATCATATCTCCAGTACATTAATGAGTCAAATGAACATTATATGGGATTTCATATAAAATGAACATTCTATTTCTTGTGATTTTTATTTCCTGCAGACACTGTTCTGGTCTCTGATTTACAGTTCATCGATGTGGGTCAGGACAGAACCTAACTGATAAGTTTATTCTTGTTACTTTAAGCACCACGCTTTCTTTTACACAGGTCCAAATTCAAGAAACACTAGAACTGAGCATACAGTCCATCCCCTTTCATTATTTCAAAGAGATGTAGCTCCTTTTCTGACACTTCTGTATGTTGCTTTTTTGGACTGTTGGTGCCCTGCCATTTTTTCACATCATCATATCAAATTCGGTTATCTGTACGTGAGACACATCTCAAGTATGAAGCTAAAGTAAAGTGAGACATCTGTGAATGTCACATCTTCATCCCCATGGCTCCTCATCAGAATCTGACCCTGCATTCTGAGTAGATTCATACAATTTGAATATTTCAATATTTTTTAGCCACTAAGTTACTGTGCTTTTATGGGACAATCTCACCAGGGTGAGTTCATTGCCATTTAATGGATGCCTTGTGTTAATTATTTCACATGTACAGCTTGTCCACTGCAAAGAACCCATTGGGTTTATTCAGGGGCTGTCATCCATTGTGAAAATCATTGTGGCTTACAATATGTGAAATATCACAGTCTTAGTCTGTGCATTGGAAATGTTTACGCTTAGATGTCCTGTAAGTGCAACATCTATCCCAATATCTTTCAAAAAGTGGAAAACCAGTCACAGGCAGGTTTTTAGTATTTGCGTTATCAATTTCAAACTCTCCATCTATGCGATGTGATGCATGATTCTTATAAGATGAGAAAAACGGACAAGGTTCAAAAAAAAGGAAACATGAAACTATGAAAAAGGCTTAGAAATGCATAATAATAATATGCACTCAACAAATTTAAAATGACACTCAACAAATTTAAAAGAAAAGAAACACACTGGGTATAAACTGACTAATTATTCAATGACTGAACCCAAACAGGTGAACACAATAGGATAACACACTAATGTCAGGACACGACTCGAGATTCGACTATAACTGAAACAGAAAGACATCCTATGGAAAATAGACATCATGAACGCAGCATCCATTACAATGGGAAAGAAGCTGAAACGTGTGATTCATGACAATAAACATTGCAAAAATCTTTTATAAAGCAAAACTGTATTGGTTTTCACTGTAATATATATATATATATATATATATATATATATATATATATTTATATATATATATATATATATATATATATATATACTGTATAATATACTGTATAATATATATATACTGTATATATTAACTTTAAAACCACACTATCACACTATCTCCAAGGAAAGAAAGCATGTTGTGATGCTGCTGGAACATTCTGAATTCTTTTGTAACACTGTTTAATCAGAGTCTAAAATGTGTTATGCAACATTAATGGGAACTGCCTGTTTGTAAATCAAACAGCTCCCTTGGTACCAGCAAAGCTTCTTATGAATACAGTTGTTTTCAGTTACACTAGAATAAAAGGGGTTTTTGGAGGCGCTCATAGTCTGAGATACTGTAAATCTATCAGTAAAATGAATATGTTTTAAATAAAATATGTCCACAGTGCACTGTATTGCATTGAAACGTGTGACCAGACCTTGAATCGATAAGTTGCATTCTACACATTAACTTAAAATGATCATTTTTTTGTGCATATAAGTACATTACAATAGGTCTTGGTTGTATATTTTCCTGCACTGCGCACTGACTGTAAAATTTCTCACAAGTACAATGAGGGTAATCTGGGCCAAATTCCACAACCCTCGTTCCATGCAAAAATGCATTACAAAGTT
>JAAGKR010012711.1:0-15782 GCA_011419295.1 Clarias macrocephalus
CTCTCTCTCTCTCTCTCCGTCTCTCTCTCTCTTTCCGTCTCTCTCTCTCCGTTTCTCTCTCCCTCTCTCCCTCTCCGTCTCTCTCTCTCTTTCCGTCTCTCTCTCTCCGTCTCTCTCTCTCTCTCTCTCCGTCTCTCTCTCTCTCTCTCTCTCTCTCTCTCTCTCTCTCTCTCTCCGTCTCTCACTCGGTGCTCTTTAAGCAGTGGACTGAACCACAGCAGTAAATTACACATGAATTAGATCTCACTGAGTAATTATTAAATATTACTCTGTGTGTGTGTGTGTGTGTGTATGTGTGTGTGTGTGTGTGTGTGTGTGTGTGTGTGTGTGTGCACGTGTGTGTGAGAGAGAGACGTCTCATCACATGGTGAATTAGATCCGTCCTGACCTTCATGCCTGCCGTGCTGAGGTCACCAACGTAACACTGTGAAATATCAAAACACACGTAACTAACACTGTGAAATATCAAAACCCACATCCAAACACACACACACACACACACACACACACACACACACACACACACACACACACACACACACACACACACACACACACAGAGACTGATGGATAGACAGGAACGTGTTTCCGCAGATGTTTATCACATCGTCACTTGTTACACCTCGAGAAGCAAATTTGATGTTCAGGTGTTTTTAGGAAGGGGGCTATTTTTATTCAGGTGGAAATTATACACTCCGTGTGTGTGCGTGTGTGTGTGTGTGTGTGTGTGCGTGTGTGTGTGTGCGTGTGTGTGTGTGCGTGTGTGTGTGTGCGTGTGTGTTTGTGTGTGTGCGTGTGTGTGTATGTGTGTGTGTGTGTATGACAGCAGAGTAACTGAGCAAATGAGTCCTGTCACCGGCAACAGCTTCAGGATGAACTCAATTACAGCTGAGGCAGAGGATTAGAGACCTACACCGATCGTGACCCAAAGAGAGAGAGAGAGAGAGAGAGAGAGAGAGAGAGAGAGAGATGGATGGATGGATGGATGGATGGATGGATGGATGGATGGAGAGAATGAAATGGAGAGAGAGAGAGATACATGGAATGAAAGAAAAACACCCAGAGGACATGACAGATAAAGAGAAGCAAATGAAAAGACAGACCTGAAGGAAGAAAGAGAGAGAGACAGATGGAGACAGAGAGAGAAAGGAATAGATTGATGGACCTGGAGAGACATAAAGAAAGATGAGAAAGGGAAAGGGGGATGGAGAGAAACACAGACACAGAGAGAAAGAAAGAGAGATGGCTGGAGAGAGGATCAGCCGGTGGAGAGATGGGGACAGACAGACTGGAAGACATTCAGAGGGAGCGAGACGGATGGAAACAGAGAGACGGATGGAGAGAGTGATGGAGGATTTCCAGATGATGCAGTCTTTTCGAACGAGTCAGTAAAGTGACTCTGACTCTGAATCAGTGAATCGTTTCAGGCCGAGATTCTCTTAAAGCTTCGGTGTTTAAAGGTCTGCTCGTGTTATTTAAGCGTGTGTTTAAGTAAGTCATGTTGCGTGAGCCGCATTTCCTCCCATCATCTCCACACTGCAGCTTTAACCCGTGCCTCAAGGTGTACACGGATCTCAGCGTGACTCCCGAATCTGCGTTCAGAGCAGGTTTTGACCTTTCACTTAGCGAAAACGCAGCAGCCATCTGGACCCGGAGTTCAGGCGCGAGAACCGTCTCGCGCCTGATTAATTCACCCTCACATCCATCGCGCAAACACGATCAATCCAGCGCCAGGCCGCGGCAGGGGGCGGGAGAACCCCGCCGCGCCTGCAGACGGACCCCGAGTCACCGAGATGCGAGCGGGGAACCGATCTGAAGGAACATGAAGGACACGAGGAACATCAATCAAAAGGGAAGACATGGAGGAGACAAAGCACGAGGGTGAGCGAGGAAAACCAGAGGAGGTGCAAAAGAGCATCAAGAAACAGCTGCTGCGGTTCCAGTGACTGGTGATGTCCATGTGTGTGTGTGTGTGTGTGTGTGTGTGTGTGTGTGTGTGTGTGTGTGTGTGTGTGTGTGTATACAACAGGGACAGTCAGGTACTGTGTCATTGATTGAAAACACACTCACACACACAATTATTTCCCATGGGTGCAAAAATAAATATATATATAATTGAATATAAAACATAAACACATTTATGATTGACAAGACATTACGTCATTCAGGACCTTAGAAGAAACTCGCAATTATCAGGTAGTTCATAAGACTTACAGTACAGCGGGTCGTAGTTTAAACGACAAATCGCCTGCTCTAATAGATACTAAAGCCATGACGAAATCAAGCCTGCACACTAAATACTACACTACTGAAAACTCTACTAAATACTACAAAGAGACAGAGAGAAAGAGAGAGAGAGAGAGAGAGAGAGAGAGAGAGAGAGAGAGAGAGAGAGATCAAAGAGAGACAGAGATAAAGAGGGGCAAAGAGAAATCATAATAGGTACAAAGAGGTAAAAGCAAGGAGTCTTGGATGGAGAAACTGATTGAGAGAGACATAGAGAGAGGGAAAGTGCATATGACACAGACAGAGAGAGAGAGAGAGAGAGAGAGAGAGAGAGAGAGAGAGAGAACATTACTAGAGCATTCGTTACGCTCTCCTTCCTCAACCATTACCTGGGTCTATAACCTCTCCACTGGGAACTGATAGAGACGAGAGAAGTGAAGGGCAGCGAGGAAGCGAAGAGCAGACCAGAGAGGCTGAGAGACATAGCAAAGGGAAGAGATGGAAAGAGACGGAGAGAGAGAGAGAGAGAGAGACAGAGAGAGAGAGAGAGAGCTGAGTCGTGCATCATTTAACTTTCTGACATCGTCACATATTCTGCACGAAATGAAAACACGCGCGCACACACTTGTCTGTGACACACCATTTGCATCTCTCTACTTTCAAACAACAGACTGTTGTGGCAGAGTGGTGTTGATGCTTCCTCGGCTTACGTTTTTCTTATTATCTGGCAATTTGTTAAATCCATTCGTATTCACATTGAAGAAGTTATGTTATAGAAGTTAACTTATGTTATGGCAGCTGCAGAAGCATTGAAAGCTGAAAGCTGAAAACTTACAGCTTTATTCTCTGACTATTGCACAGCACTGGAGACTCCTTCCATAAATCTTACATACAGTAAACGCCCCCTTACAGAAAAAAATCACCATTTCGAAATAGGAAATGCGATTCACGGACGAGCTGTCACTATGGAAACGGTAAAGTATTAGAACGAGAGGATTAACACATAAACCTGTGATTTGCACTTCCACCCAATCAGAATCCAGAATTTAGCGGCGCTATAAGGTTGCATTTAATTTATTCACGCTCGGAAGCCGAAGCACAAAGTGTTTCTGAAGTGTTTCCGTGCACAAACTTTTGCATTAAGCCACGCTCCTTGCTGTGCAAAAACACCATTAAGCGACGTGACGGAAATAAGCGGAAAATAAATGCAGTTGGAGCAGAAACAAATCAAACCGGCACAGGTAAAGCACGCGTCCGACACCAGATCATTTATATTTCATCAAATTATGAATATGATTTATGCAGCCTGAGTGCTTAGTGGCTTTGGTTGTTAGCTCCGTGATGCATGAAAAAACATCAAACACTCACATATTAGCATGTCACATATACACACACACACACACACACACCAACTCCAGACACACACAAACAACAGGCGATGGTTGGATGGACATTGCTTAAAGACAAAAAAAAAATCTTTATACTCATATCAGATTTGAGACCATATCACTGTCACATTATCACACTAAACCCGTATTTTTTATATTAATGACACACACATGCTGATCATTGTGCATATTTTTACTTTTAGCTATTCAAAAGCAAAATTAATGCTGAGGTTTTTTTTTTTTTTTTTTTTTTGTCTCATACAAAATAATAGTCTACGTCTAACAAGAGCTTCACTTCTAAGTGACACGATGTAACTGGATAGTTAGTCAAATGGTTAGCCTAATAGTTAGCCTAGCTATTTTTTTAGCAATAGCGCTAATTACTGTCATAAATTAGCAACAGCTAACATCATACTCAAATACAGTCATGCGGTCCTAGTACCATTACTAATCTCTTGTAATGATTAAGCAGAAGGAAGTAAATAAGCATCCAGTGTCTAATCAGCTTCATACATTGCTCTTTGCTGAGACATTTAACTGTGTGTCATCAGCATAACAATGGAAACTAATACAATGCTTACAAACTACAGTATGTTGCCCAGAGGAAGCATGTAAAGACAAAATAGCAGTAGGCCTAAAACCGAACCCTGTGGAACACCAAATTTCACTTTTGAACATGCAGGATAGTCCCCAAACTAATTGTCTAAGTACTGGGATACTAACAGAATTTACTACACACAGCATGTTACAGTAAAGGGTTCTTGAGAATAGTGTCAATGGTTCAGCGATTCATGCTAAAAGAATGAGCAATGTCCGCCATCTTTTTACTTTGCTCCCTTCTCTTAATTATTTTAACTTTTGTCTCTATAGTTATTTTACACTTCTTAGCGGTACCAGCTTCATCGTTTCATCTGCTCTTACGCTTACTTCCAGACATCCTGGGATGCATGCTGCATGCACGTGACAATTTATGCTGGACATGTGATTGAAAATTTTCGTTTCGTTTTGTGTGTGTTGTCAGGGATTAACAGTGTTTTACCTCCAAACTAACTGTTAAGAAATTTCCCATGTCCCTATTTTCTGCTACATTTATTGCTAGAATATGTTTATCTTTATTTTTATCCAACTTGCTAGTACACCATTTAAATGATACATTATATTTAAACTTGCTGTCACTGAGGAGACCTGTCTAGTCAAAGAGTTCCTGTGCTAAAGAGGTACTAATAGGAGGTTAGGCTAACTACAACGGGTTAGCTAACTGACTAGCTGAGCTATGAGATGTTTGTTGGTGTTCTACATCAATAAACAAAATGTTTCCCATGTTTTTTTTGTCGCTAGACACTTTTTCCCTGCTAGGCCTTGCTAGTGTTTGTGTAATTACCTGTTTATTATTACGTCCTTATTCATATAAGCATATTATATATACACATATAAAAAAATAGAAGTAGAAATAAAAAGTTTCAACCCTCAGCATATTTGTCAGTTTAATAAGTTTTGCACTTTTAGAGTCTTCCACTGATTCATTAGCTTAGTTAGCTGTCAGCTGCTGGTAGGGATTAGCACTAAAGTCAGCTCAAGGAGCGTTGCTTTTAGGAAGAAAAAAAAAGCTGTTTTAAGATTATCATTAGCCATATTAGTGAGCAGTTGTGACAAGAATCAGCGACTAAAGAGTTAGCCTTCGGCAGTTATCAAATCAGGCAGATTAGCTCTTTAAACAGAGTGTCAATGGAAACACCTTGAAGCATAAAACACACTCGCTTTACTGGTGCTAGAAGTGGACGCTTCACTTCTCTGTCATCTTTATCAATTTCCTGCAGCAAGGTCGGATAATGAATTCACCTCGTGTCTGATGGCTCACAGGGTTTTGAGACGTGAAACGGCTAGAGGGCACGTCAGCTCTCGAGTCTATGTAGAAGACCCAGCCCTGATCAGAAATACAGAAAAGCACAAAGCACAAAGAACACCGGAAGTCGATTTCTAATCCATATTCTTGTACTTTATGCTCAGTTTTCATTCAATTAGTAAAGTTATTCTGAAGCTTCAAAATACCCAGAGGCCATAATATAGATGAGATTCAACTTTTTTTTTTTCCCTCTATGAAATCCGCTCGGTGCAATTAATTTATTCAGCAAGAAAAAGGTCTCTATTCTAAAGGTCATGCGAAGCCAGCTGGCCTTCTGCAAGCTTTTAAACCTTGCCTGTGAAATAAAGGTCTAAAGGGCTTGAGATGGTGCAACAGGAAGTAAAGACGAAGCAAAAGGATCAGAAAAGCGGTTAGAGTAAAGCCTAACTCGATTAAGTCTGAATAAAAGCTTTTGTGATTAAGTCCCACTCTAAATACAGAGCTGCTGAATACAACCTTCTTATTTGAGAAGTTATATTATTGCACTGTTATCGTTTCTATAGGGACTCGCATTCACGTGGATGTTTTTTAAAACTGAAAATGTGTATAATCATTGGAGTTGTGGAAGAAGGTGGGTTTTTTTTTTTGTTTTGTTTTTTGTTTGTTTTTGTTTTATTTGGATGGATGGAGTCTACAGTGTCAGCGCTTTATATGGGACGTTTAAGTAAAACTGGGAATGAAAGCACAGTAACGTGATGAGACTCTTAGCTACATTAAAACATTTGAACCACCGAGGAGACTTGGAGCTCATGAACATTCAGGAAGTAGAACGGCTGATTTTTTAAAAATCCACAGATAACTTGTTGCCAACTTGCAAAAGAGACACATCTGTCTGTGGGAACTATATAATAGCAATATTGCAATCGAAACCAGCTATTCAATTAAGACCAAAGAGATGGTTATTGACTTTGTCATTCCGGGTATCCCCTGCTACCTGTCTCCATCGAGGGAGTGGATGTTAAGAGGGCCAGGTCATACAGATACCTGGGGCTACAGTTGGATGACAAACTGGACTGGTCAGGGAACACTGACTATCTGTATAAGAAAAGTCAGAGCCAGCTGTTCTTTCTCAGGCGACTAGGATCTTTCAACATCTGTTCAAAGCTCCTGCTGGTCTTTTATCAGTCAGTCATGGCTAGTGTGCTTTTCTATGCGGTGGTGTGCTGAGGAGGTAGCCTCAAAAACAGGGATGCCACACAGGATGGACAAAGTGGACAGGAGAGCTGGTCCGGTGATTGGTCTGGAGCTGGATCCTCTCGAGGAAGTGATAGAGCAGAGGACACTTAACAAAATGCTGTCCCCATCATGGCCAACCTCGACCTCCCACTGCACATAGTTTTCTGTGTGTTCAGAGGAAGACGTCTGTCACAAAGATGCTCAACGGACAGACTTACCGTAGAAAATCCTTTGTCCCCAGAGCCATTCGGCTCTTTGACACCTCACTACAAGGACATGGGAATTGTGGACTGGGGCATCTGGGCTATCTGAAATGCTTGGATAAGTGCTTTAGTGATCAAAAATATCGGTTAAACTCGAACGCAAGTTTTAACAGTCAGATGTGTCATCTGCATTCATTCTGCAGTTACACTGAGCTGGAAAACATCCAGAGAGAGGAAAAAGATGATGATGATGATGAAGATGATGATGGTGATGAAGGACTGTTTAAAGCCGTTACACTGTAAACGAGAGCAGAAACTAACTAACTGTAAATCTATCTATAAAAAATAAATGATATGACGTTCTTTAATACATGAAAATGGAAATCATTGTAAAGTTGTTCTGGTTTTAAATTTCTGGAGGTGGTGATGGTGAAAAAATAATCTCTCTAATCCTCCGGTATGTAGCTGGAACTCGGCTTATTTGCACCATTTTGGTTCCAGGTTGTAACACTACAAGATGTGAAAAGGGATAAAAAGGGGTGAATATTTATGCAAGCCCCTGTAAATAGACTGAGATGAAATGAATGAATGAATGAATGAATGAATGACCGTCCTTGGAGAATCTCATTCAGAGGATTTCAGTGCTCATGGGAATAATCCACTCGGAGAGGATATGATGATTACCTCTGGGTTTAGCCTACAACCTCACAGTACATCATCCTTAGATCCTGTTTTGTCATTAGGTCCTTTTAACTTTGTAGGACGTTTGCCAAAGTTTGAATTTTCAAACTTAGTAGTAAAAGAAAAACAATTAATATATATATAGTACAAGACATCATAGACTGGCGCATCATGATTTCATCAAGATCCTTTGTGCTGTAACGACGCGGGTCTCGCAACGGACCGAGCCGCGTGAGAACACGCTGCACTGTTCAGAATGGGCAGATCCGCTGGCGGCAATCCCGCGGAGTTCTGAACAGGCATAGCTGCGGCCATCTAGATACGTGGTTGCTAGGTGACGCCAAAGTAGACGCAATCAGTGTGGACGTGCTGCACCAGTCGTGTCTCTAAGTGATCTGATACTAGTACGGTATCAGTAGTAGTACCAGTAAGGTATCAGGACCAAGACAAAGACAAAGAACAAGACAAAAGCATAGCGCGCAGCAAGATAAAGTCAAAGACAAAAGACCCAGCCGAAGTCTTTGAAAGCACCCAGTGTGATTATGAGAGAGAGAGAGCAGGACGCCATCAGTTAAGCGTGCGCTCTCGGTTAAGTTAAACAGTATAAAGTGCATAAAATCACACATAAGCCCTTAGTAAAGGTTGACTCGTCCAGAAAGGGCGAGAGAGTTTATTTTTATTTTTTCGGAGCACCGTTGAGTCTCGAGGAGACGGCGGCGCTTTGTTTATTTTGTGTTTTCTTTTTTCATTTTTGTTTCTTTTTAGTTTCCCAATTAATAATCCCACGCCATCTCCAAACGGGACGGTCTCGCCATGCGTGTCTCATAAGCACTCTCTCATACTCCTATTTCGTTGACTCCCTCAGAAGCCCTGTGTAGGGACTCTAATAAATATCATGACATCCCCTGGTGCAGTGCTCCTACCCACACCAGGTAACATATGTACAAACAAGGGACACGTTAAACACCAAGCAGTCTAATCGTCACGGCCGGGTTAGGAAATCTTCTGGCCCTGAGCTGTTCGCACTTGAGGCCCTTATTCATCATTTTAGGACCATCAAAAAGCAATAAGCCCATGGGACTGTGCTGCTATTGATTAACAACAGAATTAAACAAAGACTGATGTCTTTATGACTCTAGTATGATGCTCTGGTGTTTCTTATGGCGATTAATCAATCTGTGGGATGTTGGGCGCTGGATCCTCTAAGACAAAGATCAGTAATGAAATAACAATGTAAGGTAAAGCAATGAATCAGTAATGAAACACAGCACCGCACGCCTCAGCAATCATTTATTCATATAGCGCATGACACTGTAGGGGAAATTGTCTTTCCTCAGCATGCAAACTAGCAGCACTGTTACATCCAGGTAACAATACTGTAGCTGAACATAGGAGCTCACACGGCTCATAACCGCCATACCAGGAATGAGCTGGAAACTGCAGACACACATCAAAAGTCATGCTACAAAATAATGTAAAAAATAAATAAAAAAAGAACTGGACAAATGTCATTACTGGTATAATTTACATCACATTCTTATCAGCCGGTGAATTTTTGTTTTAAACATTTCAAAATAAAGAGCAACATTATACATCCATATGTCTCACTGAGGCCCCCTGTTGGTGACTCGCTAGGCTGCAGATCATGTAGCCTGTGAGTATAAGACGGCCCTGCTGAATGATCTTCTGTTGAAAATAAGGATACGTCTATGCAAATTCTACTTTGAACCATTTGATTTCAGCACTAACCACTAAGGAGGATTATCCTAAAGGCAGACTAACAGAGGGAACGATGGCAAAAATCCAGTTTTCATGCGTATAAACAGGAAAGTAACATCTTTCTGCATATTAAACAGGAGGAAAGCATTTAGAGAAACATAATTTCAGACATTTGACCTCTCTCTGACCTTGATTGACCTGGTTTTCAATAACAATTGCATGAACGTAACTGCATTTCGGACAGACGTACAGAAAGATAATGCCTCCACCACCTAGTGTCTGTTACCGAATTGTGACCGAACTAACCTAACACCAGCTCACTGTTGAAGCTTGTACGTACACTTTATTTCGAAGTACTTATTTACAGATAAATCTTTTATAGAGATATGATTTCATCTTTAAAGGGCACCTATTATGCAAAAAAGAAACATTTCATCTTTTTCGTTGCTCTTTTTACATTTTTGTTCATGAATGGGCAATCAAATTTCACACCTGGTGTGATGTCATTAAAAAAAAAATTGGAACAAAAATAAGGAAACAAATAGCATATCGGGTCCTGGGCACAGATGTCTGGAGAATTCCCGCTTCCTTCATTCTGATTGACTAGAAAAATGCACTTCCACAAATGGGTGTGGGGGCGGGGCAGTAGCTCATTTGCATCTAAAGCTACAGAGACTGAAATAGTGCATTTAAAACGGAAGGAATTTTATTGGATTGCACCTGGAACCACAGACTGTATAATAAGACCTGGACCACCATGATGTCACTGATAGGTTTTCTGAAGAGAGGATTTGAAGCTCAGCTGTGCGATTTCTCGCCGCCGCCATCTTGGCAGGATCTGACTCCGCCCTAAACCTCGGTTAATCCATAAATGGGAGGAACAAATGGATCCTGGTTTTTGGTTAGAACATACCTGCGTATCTCAGTTACCAAATGCCAGCCAGTGTAGCTTAGCTAAAATGCTATGGTGGCTAATATTAATTTATATGCTCGCGTTAATGTTTTGCATTTGACTGAACACTGTCATTTCCATTTGACCTACACGTCATCCTGGTTCAACTCCTCCGTTTCTTGTGCTAAGTTAAACTACGATCTCAGTTGGCTGGTTAAAAGTGATGCGTAGCAGACAGCTAGCGTTTTGACACATCAATGCAGCTGTCACTCAAATCATTAATTATGCATAATGTTGGGAATGAATATAGTTTTAACTGGTGAGTTACATCAGAATTCACTGCACAGTACAGTTGTCATGTAAGGGATTTTTTTTTTTTTTGGTTGGTTGGTTGGTTGGTTGGTTGGTTGGTTTTATTTGTTTATTTATTTATGTATTTATTTATTTATTTTTGTACCAGGCTGTAAACATGTTTATTTCTGTTGAAAACTTGGCCATTTTCACATGGAGCTCTTTGGGGATTGACTCACTTTTGGATCCAGCCCCCAGTGGGCATTTGAGGAACTGCACATTTTTGGCACTTCTGCACAGGCTTCGTTTTTCAGAACCGGAGGTTAATCCTTGGCAGAAATATTATATATATAACAGAATATTAACACATCACTGGAACCTAATATGGCACAGCTACGCCAATAAACCAATCAATAACAACAAATTGACAATGTGCTAAAATTCCGTTGTGAAGTTCGATCTTCTTCTCAGAATAAATTCATCCAAGTTCTAACCTCTAACCCTGCTACACATGAGTTTATTGTTGCACCGGCCCAAGATAATGCCCAGTGTATCACGGTCAGACACTCACCTCGACATTGATGTTTTCAAAATATCCATTAAAATGCTCGGACTGTAGAGCAATGTCTGTCTCTTCTCTCTCAAGTTCCTTACTACAGTAGTTCTCAGCTCTGGTGCATCTTCCCCACCACCGTTCATTGTCAAGTCTCCATGAATGCCACTACATCACTCCTAACCTCGTCCTAGCCAACATCTATAAAACACGCGGAGGATCGCGGCACCGCTGGCCACAAATACACCAGACGATGTTCTATTTTGGGCGAAGCAGAGCTGCAGACTTGTTTGTTTTTCCTTCACAGCTGCTCTACAACCTCCTTTATTCCATCACCAGAGTGTGATACTTACATGGTAAGAGATTTTATGGAAACATTATCCTCAAAGTATTTGTTTTACACGTATATACGAGCACGTTTATAGGTCCACTATGTCTGTCTCTATCTCTCGTGTCATCGTCTGCACTGTTGCTAAATGAAAAGAAATGCGAAATAGAATGCGGCATGAAGAACACATGAAATAAACTGCTTTGCTAAATCGTTAGGGCAAAATCTACGTCTCCACAGGATGCGCGCTAGCTCTTGGTGAGGGTCCTCGGAATGGAGGGGTGCTAAAACTTTATTTTCCCATCATGCTCTCACAATATCTTTATAATTACCAGTTATTTATTCCCGAAGTGGCAAAAAAAAAAATAGCAAGATACTCCTGATTTTTAACAAGAAAACAAACCCCGTGGGTTTGCGTCAGTAGGGAGTAGAAACTAATCACCATTTCCACCAGACTCCCAGCTACAGCCGATCACACGCTCTGTGGTGTGTTACGCTTTATGGCCAGGGGGTTCGTTATGATTTTATTTGTGAATGTCAAGCTATTCCTGAGTTTCTGGAACGAATACGGAGAGTTGCTTTGTTACCTCGGGTCTAATTAAGGCATATTTGAGCTAAAGGTGATGACGGGAAGGACGCGGTGTTGCCATGGCGATTCTAAACAGAGGCAAAACGAGAGAAAAGCGAAGTGTGAACGCTAGCCTCGAGATGCCTTGAGTTGTGTTATGTTGTTAAAACAAACAACACAAGCTGAGCATCCGAGTCGTGTGTTTGGAGTCATGATGAAATATGGAATCTGATTGGTTGGAAGGTTTTGATTCATTTCTAGTTAAACAGATTTAGATCCATGTGCTCGTTCGTGTGCGTTATCGTTTCTCAGGTTCATAAGGATTTGTATATATGATGCTCCAGTCGTAATTCGAGCTTGGCGATTAAATCGATTATGCGACATGCAATTGATAAATTTTTCAGAAAAAAAAAAACAATAAATTTGCAAATAGTAAATGGACTAAAATTTAATTTAAAAAATCTTTAAAATATAATACAGCTTTTGCAGAAAATATAAGTAATTAATCTAATTAATAAAAAATCTATTAGAAAATAAATAAATAAATGAATAGACAGACAGATAGATACTTAAATGTTTTGCAAGTAGTGCCAATATTATTATTATTTTATTCTTTTGAGTTTATTGGTGGTGGGTGCAATATTGCCCCTTACTGAACTGGAGTGTGGAGCAGAACATTGTTGGTCAGAGAAAAAACATCACTTTGTACTGTACAGTGTTTATAACTACTGTGTAACTGTAATTTCTATACAGTATTGTATATATAAACCACTATGTCTGAATATAGAAATTAATCAAATCATCCTAGTCTACCTATGATTTTAAAAACACATATAATCAGTCATACTGCAAAATGCCCTGCAATGCCACCCTCAGGACTGATGACTTCTTTATATTTATAAAATAATTACATTACATTCCGAGATGTACAGTAACAGTAACTCTGCTTCATCAAGGCAGAGTGATTTTAATTGATACACACATTATGCAATAAATATAAATTACAACCAGGCTTTCATGATTAATGAGCTAGACCAGTTTCCCTACGTGTGGGCAACTGCCCCCGGTGGTCTGAGCAGGTATTGCATGTGGGCAGCACACCGGTCACTGGCAATAGATAAATAAATAAATAAATAAATAAATATTTTATATCAACTATATAGGGACGTACGCCATGTTTGTCTTGTTTGTTGATCAGAGTTGCAATGAAAGAAGATTTTCATATTTCCAACTGGGCTGCGGGATTCTATGCTATTATGGTTGGAAATGCCTGAGCTGGACAATGTTTAGCTAGTTTCTAACTAGCCCTTAAGTTATTTAGCTATTCAGAAAATCTAAAATTATACCTATGTTTTTGGACAAGCGTGACAAATTGTAAATGTCAGACGCTGTGAACATAAATAACTTTATCTTGACTCTCACACTTACAGTAGCAAAGCCCAGCAGATGCTAACTTTCACGCGGGACGCTTTCTTCGCTGGTGTTTTATTCATTCGAGTGCTAACGCGGCCCAACATCGGGCGTTCTTTGATTTAATAAAGAAGCTCGCATGCGTGCTGTAATCTTCATCCGGCAGCTCGTCTTCGCTGTGACCGGAGTTTTGTTCTCGCTGCGATCGATCACAGAGTGAAGCTTCACGCCGATGATCAGTAAAGGAGCTCTGACGGTAAAGGACAAAGACGATGACAACAGGATACCTGGCGCGCGTTTCATCTTCCTGCTAACGCGCCGCTGTCACCGACAAACAAAATGTACCGGGGGTTCTATGTGAAAAATGATGAAAAGGATGATGTCTGGACTAGAAGGTACAATCCGTGCGGCAGGGGAAACATCTTTATCCACTTTTCTCCTGATTTAGCTGCCGCTGCTTCTGTAATTCCCTCGACACCAGCGCAGTGGAAGTCGGGATACGAACTCACCTGATCTCCTGATAAAGGGATGAACGATTGCACGTCTCTCGAAGCTCAAGACCTTATCCTACACTGGCGGGTTTATCCGAAAACAAGGCTTAGAACCCGACAGTGCTCGTGTATATACAGTATTTATTTAAGAGCTTATGTACTTCTACCTATGGGGGGGAATTTTTTTGGAATCTGCTAGAAAGGAACCAAGCCAACAAATCTCTGATCAATCTGTTATTTCATTTATTAAAAACAACCAAATTTTATTAAAACCACCCAACTCTTCGTCCCCTCCGTGGCTCGCAACCGATTTTACAATCCACATGATATCGTAATTACCGGCTTAATTCTACAAAACCTCCTAGAGATGGTCAGGAATCTCACGTCCTCTGCGTCTTCACCAGTCCAGCTCTGCTTTTATCTGTCCTCCGAGAGCGTCCTGGTCAGCACTCGACAGAGAGTGTGCGCTTGTGTGTGTGTGTGTGTGTGTGTGTGTGTGTGTGTGTGTGTGTGTGTGTGTGTGTGTGTGTGTGTGTAAGGACACAATCAATTAGACATGACATCCTGCTCCACTTTACTCTGTACGTCTCTGACAGTGGGAGATAAAGAGCAGTGCGAGTGTGTTTGCTGTAATTTTAAACCGGGAGCCTCTGAGGCTGCATTTCAATTAAAACATTTCATTTCTCTGTATTCCCATTTCGCACATTCGCTCGCACACACACACACACACACACACACACACGGGCGCGCACACACACTTTCTCTGCCTTTCAGGCTGCTTCTTTGATTTCCCTCGCCTCTGAAGTTAAGACTCTGCACTGATCAGAACATTCAATCCTCCTTCAATCTCTTTCTTTCATTTGCTCTCCTGTTACACCGAACCACTCCATGTGCACTCGTCTGTCCTCGTCTTCTCTCTCTTTATCTCCTGTCCTCTCTCTTCCCGTCACCCGCACTGCTGCTGTTTTCTACATGAGTACATTTTCCAAAAAAAAAAAAAGAAAAAAAAAAAGAAAAATGTTATTTGTATTGATTTAAGAGCTCGTCAGTCTTAATGGCACCGGCTCTACTTGTCTGTGTTTCTTTATAACACACTGCTGACTTCATTTAACCCCGCCCACATCGCTACTCCTCAACTCAACCCCTCCTACATATTTACTATATAATTTAACCTCTCCTACATCTAGAGGTGGAATTATAAGCAATCATGTGCCAGATCATGTCACAGCATCTAGCACTTATTTTTTTTTCTTCTAATTTCGACCTTGAGGTGGGCGTGGCCATGCACGTCACTCAACATAGACAATCAACACGATAGTTTACTATGAAAACTGAACCTTCAAAGATGGTATAATCCATAATCACTTAACTTCTGCAGTCCTCAGATCTCTGGCTGAAGTTTAATCTGCACCATCAGTGAATCTAAATGTGGAGTAAAAGTGATGTTATGAACAGTTACGTGTGGGATTTAATAATCTACTTTACAATAATCTACTAATGCGCTACTGTCTCAATGTAAACAAACACCTGCACCAATAGATATTAATTAGAAAAGATAAAGTGAATATTTTTACTGGGATTAGTTCATATTTTCACTTTGGCTGAAATAACAGCGCTGAAGTGGTAGAAGTGAATTTTAACACGCCAGAGTCGTTTTAAGACAAAACTTCATCTTTATCTGATCGACTTTTTCCATTTCTCATCTGTGATTCTCTCTCCGATTACCGAACAGCGAGTGTATTTGTCTGAGCACCAAAGAAGTACAACTTAGTGTAAACAAGGCGTCAGATACTCGACCTTACAGAATGTGATTTCTGTGTGTTAATAAGTTAGACAGAGAGACACACAGACATGTACGTGGACTTCAACCTCAAATAATAATAATAATAATAATAATAATAATAATAATAATAATAATATCACTGATTACATTAAAGATCAGCAGATTATTTT